>CAMPDV010006993.1:0-17992 GCA_946699065.1 Loxodes magnus
GTTAGAAAAGAAGTGAGAAAATCAGTTTTGAGGAAGTCTTAAAAGCTTTGAGTTAAAGTTAAAGAGATAAGACATTTGAAAAGTAAAGCGAAGAAGTTAGAAAAGAAGTGAGAAAATCAGTTTTGAGGAAGTCTTAAAAGCTTTGAGTTAAAGTTAAAGAGATAAGACATTTGAAAAGTAAAGCGAAGAAGTTAGAAAAGAAGTGAGAAAATCAGTTTTGAGGAAGTCTTAAAAGCTTTGAGTTAAAGTTAAAGAGATAAGACATTTGAAAAGTAAAGCGAAGAAGTTAGAAAAGAAGTGAGAAAATCAGTTTGAGGAAGTCTTAAAAGCTTTGAGTTAAAGTTAAAGAGATAAGACATTTGAAAAGTAAAGCGAAGAAGTTAGAAAAGAAGTGAGAAAATAAGTTTTGAGGAAGTCTTAAAAGCTTTGAGTTAAAGTTAAAGAGATAAGACATTTGAAAAGTAATGCGAAGAAGTTAGAAAAGAAGTGAGAAAATAAGTTTTGAGGAAGTCTTAAAAGCTTTGAGTTAAAGTTAAAGAGATAAGACATTTGAAAAGTAAAGCGAAGAAGTTAGAAAAGAAGTGAGAAAATCAGTTTTGAGGAAGTCTTAAAAGCTTTGAGTTAAAGTTAAAGAGATAAGACATTTGAAAAGTAAAGCGAAGAAGTTAGAAAAGAAGTGAGAAAATAAGTTTTGAGGAAGTCTTAACAGCTTTGAGTTAAAGTTAAAGAGATAAGACATTTGAAAAGTAAAGCGAAGAAGTTAGAAAAGAAGTGAGAAAATCAGCTTTGAGGAAGTCTTAAAAGCTTTGAGTTAAAGTTAAAGAGATAAGACATTTGAAAAGTAAAGCGAAGAAGTTAGAAAAGAAGTGAGAAAATCAGTTTTGAGGAAGTCTTAAAAGCTTTGAGTTAAAGTTAAAGAGATAAGACATTTGAAAAGTAAAGCGAAGAAGTTAGAAAAGAAGTGAGAAAATAAGTTTTGAGGAAGTCTTAAAAGCTTTGAGTTAAAGTTAAAGAGATAAGACATTTGAAAAGTAAAGCGAAGAAGTTAGAAAAGAAGTGAGAAAATCAGTTTTGAGGAAGTCTTAAAAGCTTTGAGTTAAAGTTAAAGAGATAAGACATTTGAAAAGTAAAGCGAAGAAGTTAGAAAAGAAGTGAGAAAATCAGTTTTGAGGAAGTCTTGACGGCTTTGAGTTATATAAAGAGATAAGACATTTGAAAAGTAAAGCGAAGAAGTTAGAAAAGAAGTGAGAAAATCAGTTTTGAGGAAGTCTTAACAGCTTTGAGTTAAAGTTAAAGAGATAAGACATTTGAAAAGTAAAGCGAAGAAGTTAGAAAAGAAGTGAGAAAATCAGTTTTGAGGAAGTCTTAAAAGCTTTGAGTTAAAGTTAAAGAGATAAGACATTTGAAAAGTAAAGCGAAGAAGTTAGAAAAGAAGTGAGAAAATCAGTTTTGAGGAAGTCTTAAAAGCTTTGAGTTAAAGTTAAAGAGATAAGACATTTGAAAAGTAAAGCGAAGAAGTTAGAAAAGAAGTGAGAAAATCAGTTTTGAGGAAGTCTTAACAGCTTTAGTTAAAGTTAAAGAGATAAGACATTTGAAAAGTAAAGCGAAGAAGTTAGAAAAGAAGTGAGAAAATCAGCTTTGAGGAAGTCTTAAAAGCTTTGAGTTAAAGTTAAAGAGATAAGACATTTGAAAAGTAAAGCGAAGAAGTTAGAAAAGAAGTGAGAAAATCAGTTTTGAGGAAGTCTTAAAAGCTTTGAGTTAAAGTTAAAGAGATAAGACATTTGAAAAGTAAAGCGAAGAAGTTAGAAAAGAAGTGAGAAAATAAGTTTTGAGGAAGTCTTAAAAGCTTTGAGTTAAAGTTAAAGAGATAAGACATTTGAAAAGTAAAGCGAAGAAGTTAGAAAAGAAGTGAGAAAATCAGTTTTGAGGAAGTCTTAAAAGCTTTGAGTTAAAGTTAAAGAGATAAGACATTTGAAAAGTAAAGCGAAGAAGTTAGAAAAGAAGTGAGAAAATAAGTTTTGAGGAAGTCTTAAAAGCTTTGAGTTAAAGTTAAAGAGATAAGACATTTGAAAAGTAAAGCGAAGAAGTTAGAAAAGAAGTGAGAAAATCAGCTTTGAGGAAGTCTTAAAAGCTTTGAGTTAAAGTTAAAGAGATAAGACATTTGAAAAGTAAAGCGAAGAAGTTAGAAAAGAAGTGAGAAAATCAGCTTTGAGGAAGTCTTAAAAGCTTTGAGTTAAAGTTAAAGAGATAAGACATTTGAAAAGTAAAGCGAAGAAGTTAGAAAAGAAGTGAGAAAATCAGTTTTGAGGAAGTCTTGACGGCTTTGAGTTATATAAAGAGATAAGACATTTGAAAAGTAAAGCGAAGAAGTTAGAAAAGAAGTGAGAAAATCAGTTTTGAGGAAGTCTTAACAGCTTTAGTTAAAGTTAAAGAGATAAGACATTTGAAAAGTAAAGCGAAGAAGTTAGAAAAGAAGTGAGAAAATCAGCTTTGAGGAAGTCTTAAAAGCTTTGAGTTAAAGTTAAAGAGATAAGACATTAGAAAAGTAAAGCGAAGAAGTTAGAAAAGAAGTGAGAAAATCAGTTTTGAGGAAGTCTTAAAAGCTTTGAGTTAAAGTTAAAGAGATAAGACATTTGAAAAGTAAAGCGAAGAAGTTAGAAAAGAAGTGAGAAAATCAGTTTTGAGGAAGTCTTAACAGCTTTGAGTTAAAGTTAAAGAGATAAGACATTTGAAAAGTAAAGCGAAGAAGTTAGAAAAGAAGTGAGAAAATAAGTTTTGAGGAAGTCTTAACAGCTTTGAGTTAAAGTTAAAGAGATAAGACATTTGAAAAGTAAAGCGAAGAAGTTAGAAAAGAAGTGAGAAAATCAGTTTTGAGGAAGTCTTAAAAGCTTTGAGTTAAAGTTAAAGAGATAAGACATTTGAAAAGTAAAGCGAAGAAGTTAGAAAAGAAGTGAGAAAATCAGTTTTGAGGAAGTCTTAACAGCTTTGAGTTAAAGTTAAAGAGATAAGACATTTGAAAAGTAAAGCGAAGAAGTTAGAAAAGAAGTGAGAAAATCAGCTTTGAGGAAGTCTTAAAAGCTTTGAGTTAAAGTTAAAGAGATAAGACATTTGAAAAGTAAAGCGAAGAAGTTAGAAAAGAAGTGAGAAAATCAGCTTTGAGGAAGTCTTAAAAGCTTTGAGTTAAAGTTAAAGAGATAAGACATTTGAAAAGTAAAGCGAAGAAGTTAGAAAAGAAGTGAGAAAATCAGCTTTGAGGAAGTCTTAAAAGCTTTGAGTTAAAGTTAAAGAGATAAGACATTTGAAAAGTAAAGCGAAGAAGTTAGAAAAGAAGTGAGAAAATCAGTTTTGAGGAAGTCTTAAAAGCTTTGAGTTAAAGTTAAAGAGATAAGACATTTGAAAAGTAAAGCGAAGAAGTTAGAAAAGAAGTGAGAAAATCAGCTTTGAGGAAGTCTTAAAAGCTTTGAGTTAAAGTTAAAGAGATAAGACATTTGAAAAGTAAAGCGAAGAAGTTAGAAAAGAAGTGAGAAAATCAGTTTTGAGGAAGTCTTAAAAGCTTTGAGTTAAAGTTAAAGAGATAAGACATTTGAAAAGTAAAGCGAAGAAGTTAGAAAAGAAGTGAGAAAATCAGTTTTGAGGAAGTCTTAAAAGCTTTGAGTTAAAGTTAAAGAGATAAGACATTTGAAAAGTAAAGCGAAGAAGTTAGAAAAGAAGTGAGAAAATCAGTTTTGAGGAAGTCTTAAAAGCTTTGAGTTAAAGTTAAAGAGATAAGACATTTGAAAAGTAAAGCGAAGAAGTTAGAAAAGAAGTGAGAAAATAAGTTTTGAGGAAGTCTTAAAAGCTTTGAGTTAAAGTTAAAGAGATAAGACATTTGAAAAGTAAAGCGAAGAAGTTAGAAAAGAAGTGAGAAAATAAGTTTTGAGGAAGTCTTAAAAGCTTTGAGTTAAAGTTAAAGAGATAAGACATTTGAAAAGTAAAGCGAAGAAGTTAGAAAAGAAGTGAGAAAATCAGTTTTGAGGAAGTCTTAAAAGCTTTGAGTTAAAGTTAAAGAGATAAGACATTTGAAAAGTAAAGCGAAGAAGTTAGAAAAGAAGTGAGAAAATAAGTTTTGAGGAAGTCTTAAAAGCTTTGAGTTAAAGTTAAAGAGATAAGACATTTGAAAAGTAAAGCGAAGAAGTTAGAAAAGAAGTGAGAAAATCAGTTTTGAGGAAGTCTTAAAAGCTTTGAGTTAAAGTTAAAGAGATAAGACATTTGAAAAGTAAAGCGAAGAAGTTAGAAAAGAAGTGAGAAAATCAGTTTTGAGGAAGTCTTAAAAGCTTTGAGTTAAAGTTAAAGAGATAAGACATTTGAAAAGTAAAGCGAAGAAGTTAGAAAAGAAGTGAGAAAATAAGTTTTGAGGAAGTCTTAAAAGCTTTGAGTTAAAGTTAAAGAGATAAGACATTTGAAAAGTAAAGCGAAGAAGTTAGAAAAGAAGTGAGAAAATCAGTTTTGAGGAAGTCTTAAAAGCTTTGAGTTAAAGTTAAAGAGATAAGACATTTGAAAAGTAAAGCGAAGAAGTTAGAAAAGAAGTGAGAAAATCAGTTTTGAGGAAGTCTTAAAAGCTTTGAGTTAAAGTTAAAGAGATAAGACATTTGAAAAGTAAAGCGAAGAAGTTAGAAAAGAAGTGAGAAAATCAGTTTTGAGGAAGTCTTAAAAGCTTTGAGTTAAAGTTAAAGAGATAAGACATTTGAAAAGTAAAGCGAAGAAGTTAGAAAAGAAGTGAGAAAATCAGTTTTGAGGAAGTCTTAAAAGCTTTGAGTTAAAGTTAAAGAGATAAGACATTTGAAAAGTAAAGCGAAGAAGTTAGAAAAGAAGTGAGAAAATCAGTTTGAGGAAGTCTTAAAAGCTTTGAGTTAAAGTTAAAGAGATAAGACATTTGAAAAGTAAAGCGAAGAAGTTAGAAAAGAAGTGAGAAAATAAGTTTTGAGGAAGTCTTAAAAGCTTTGAGTTAAAGTTAAAGAGATAAGACATTTGAAAAGTAATGCGAAGAAGTTAGAAAAGAAGTGAGAAAATAAGTTTTGAGGAAGTCTTAAAAGCTTTGAGTTAAAGTTAAAGAGATAAGACATTTGAAAAGTAAAGCGAAGAAGTTAGAAAAGAAGTGAGAAAATCAGTTTTGAGGAAGTCTTAAAAGCTTTGAGTTAAAGTTAAAGAGATAAGACATTTGAAAAGTAAAGCGAAGAAGTTAGAAAAGAAGTGAGAAAATAAGTTTTGAGGAAGTCTTAACAGCTTTGAGTTAAAGTTAAAGAGATAAGACATTTGAAAAGTAAAGCGAAGAAGTTAGAAAAGAAGTGAGAAAATCAGCTTTGAGGAAGTCTTAAAAGCTTTGAGTTAAAGTTAAAGAGATAAGACATTTGAAAAGTAAAGCGAAGAAGTTAGAAAAGAAGTGAGAAAATCAGTTTTGAGGAAGTCTTAAAAGCTTTGAGTTAAAGTTAAAGAGATAAGACATTTGAAAAGTAAAGCGAAGAAGTTAGAAAAGAAGTGAGAAAATCAGTTTTGAGGAAGTCTTAAAAGCTTTGAGTTAAAGTTAAAGAGATAAGACATTTGAAAAGTAAAGCGAAGAAGTTAGAAAAGAAGTGAGAAAATCAGTTTGAGGAAGTCTTAAAAGCTTTGAGTTAAAGTTAAAGAGATAAGACATTTGAAAAGTAAAGCGAAGAAGTTAGAAAAGAAGTGAGAAAATAAGTTTTGAGGAAGTCTTAAAAGCTTTGAGTTAAAGTTAAAGAGATAAGACATTTGAAAAGTAAAGCGAAGAAGTTAGAAAAGAAGTGAGAAAATAAGTTTTGAGGAAGTCTTAAAAGCTTTGAGTTAAAGTTAAAGAGATAAGACATTTGAAAAGTAAAGCGAAGAAGTTAGAAAAGAAGTGAGAAAATCAGTTTTGAGGAAGTCTTAAAAGCTTTGAGTTAAAGTTAAAGAGATAAGACATTTGAAAAGTAAAGCGAAGAAGTTAGAAAAGAAGTGAGAAAATCAGTTTTGAGGAAGTCTTAAAAGCTTTGAGTTAAAGTTAAAGAGATAAGACATTTGAAAAGTAAAGCGAAGAAGTTAGAAAAGAAGTGAGAAAATCAGTTTTGAGGAAGTCTTAAAAGCTTTGAGTTAAAGTTAAAGAGATAAGACATTTGAAAAGTAAAGCGAAGAAGTTAGAAAAGAAGTGAGAAAATCAGTTTTGAGGAAGTCTTAAAAGCTTTGAGTTAAAGTTAAAGAGATAAGACATTTGAAAAGTAAAGCGAAGAAGTTAGAAAAGAAGTGAGAAAATCAGTTTTGAGGAAGTCTTAAAAGCTTTGAGTTAAAGTTAAAGAGATAAGACATTTGAAAAGTAAAGCGAAGAAGTTAGAAAAGAAGTGAGAAAATCAGTTTTGAGGAAGTCTTAAAAGCTTTGAGTTAAAGTTAAAGAGATAAGACATTTGAAAAGTAAAGCGAAGAAGTTAGAAAAGAAGTGAGAAAATAAGTTTTGAGGAAGTCTTAAAAGCTTTGAGTTAAAGTTAAAGAGATAAGACATTTGAAAAGTAAAGCGAAGAAGTTAGAAAAGAAGTGAGAAAATCAGTTTTGAGGAAGTCTTAAAAGCTTTGAGTTAAAGTTAAAGAGATAAGACATTTGAAAAGTAAAGCGAAGAAGTTAGAAAAGAAGTGAGAAAATCAGTTTTGAGGAAGTCTTAAAAGCTTTGAGTTAAAGTTAAAGAGATAAGACATTTGAAAAGTAAAGCGAAGAAGTTAGAAAAGAAGTGAGAAAATAAGTTTTGAGGAAGTCTTAAAAGCTTTGAGTTAAAGTTAAAGAGATAAGACATTTGAAAAGTAAAGCGAAGAAGTTAGAAAAGAAGTGAGAAAATCAGTTTTGAGGAAGTCTTAAAAGCTTTGAGTTAAAGTTAAAGAGATAAGACATTTGAAAAGTAAAGCGAAGAAGTTAGAAAAGAAGTGAGAAAATCAGTTTTGAGGAAGTCTTAAAAGCTTTGAGTTAAAGTTAAAGAGATAAGACATTTGAAAAGTAAAGCGAAGAAGTTAGAAAAGAAGTGAGAAAATCAGTTTGAGGAAGTCTTAAAAGCTTTGAGTTAAAGTTAAAGAGATAAGACATTTGAAAAGTAAAGCGAAGAAGTTAGAAAAGAAGTGAGAAAATCAGTTTTGAGGAAGTCTTAAAAGCTTTGAGTTAAAGTTAAAGAGATAAGACATTTGAAAAGTAATGCGAAGAAGTTAGAAAAGAAGTGAGAAAATAAGTTTTGAGGAAGTCTTAAAAGCTTTGAGTTAAAGTTAAAGAGATAAGACATTTGAAAAGTAAAGCGAAGAAGTTAGAAAAGAAGTGAGAAAATCAGTTTTGAGGAAGTCTTAAAAGCTTTGAGTTAAAGTTAAAGAGATAAGACATTTGAAAAGTAAAGCGAAGAAGTTAGAAAAGAAGTGAGAAAATAAGTTTTGAGGAAGTCTTAACAGCTTTGAGTTAAAGTTAAAGAGATAAGACATTTGAAAAGTAAAGCGAAGAAGTTAGAAAAGAAGTGAGAAAATCAGCTTTGAGGAAGTCTTAAAAGCTTTGAGTTAAAGTTAAAGAGATAAGACATTTGAAAAGTAAAGCGAAGAAGTTAGAAAAGAAGTGAGAAAATCAGTTTTGAGGAAGTCTTAAAAGCTTTGAGTTAAAGTTAAAGAGATAAGACATTTGAAAAGTAAAGCGAAGAAGTTAGAAAAGAAGTGAGAAAATCAGTTTTGAGGAAGTCTTAAAAGCTTTGAGTTAAAGTTAAAGAGATAAGACATTTGAAAAGTAAAGCGAAGAAGTTAGAAAAGAAGTGAGAAAATCAGTTTGAGGAAGTCTTAAAAGCTTTGAGTTAAAGTTAAAGAGATAAGACATTTGAAAAGTAAAGCGAAGAAGTTAGAAAAGAAGTGAGAAAATAAGTTTTGAGGAAGTCTTAAAAGCTTTGAGTTAAAGTTAAAGAGATAAGACATTTGAAAAGTAAAGCGAAGAAGTTAGAAAAGAAGTGAGAAAATCAGTTTGAGGAAGTCTTAAAAGCTTTGAGTTAAAGTTAAAGAGATAAGACATTTGAAAAGTAAAGCGAAGAAGTTAGAAAAGAAGTGAGAAAATCAGTTTGAGGAAGTCTTAAAAGCTTTGAGTTAAAGTTAAAGAGATAAGACATTTGAAAAGTAAAGCGAAGAAGTTAGAAAAGAAGTGAGAAAATAAGTTTTGAGGAAGTCTTAAAAGCTTTGAGTTAAAGTTAAAGAGATAAGACATTTGAAAAGTAAAGCGAAGAAGTTAGAAAAGAAGTGAGAAAATAAGTTTTGAGGAAGTCTTAAAAGCTTTGAGTTAAAGTTAAAGAGATAAGACATTTGAAAAGTAAAGCGAAGAAGTTAGAAAAGAAGTGAGAAAATCAGTTTTGAGGAAGTCTTAACAGCTTTAGTTAAAGTTAAAGAGATAAGACATTTGAAAAGTAAAGCGAAGAAGTTAGAAAAGAAGTGAGAAAATCAGTTTTGAGGAAGTCTTAACAGCTTTAGTTAAAGTTAAAGAGATAAGACATTTGAAAAGTAAAGCGAAGAAGTTAGAAAAGAAGTGAGAAAATCAGTTTTGAGGAAGTCTTAACAGCTTTAGTTAAAGTTAAAGAGATAAGACATTTGAAAAGTAAAGCGAAGAAGTTAGAAAAGAAGTGAGAAAATCAGTTTTGAGGAAGTCTTAACAGCTTTGAGTTAAAGTTAAAGAGATAAGACATTTGAAAAGTAAAGCGAAGAAGTTAGAAAAGAAGTGAGAAAATAAGTTTTGAGGAAGTCTTAAAAGCTTTGAGTTAAAGTTAAAGAGATAAGACATTTGAAAAGTAAAGCGAAGAAGTTAGAAAAGAAGTGAGAAAATAAGTTTTGAGGAAGTCTTAACAGCTTTGAGTTAAAGTTAAAGAGATAAGACATTTGAAAAGTAAAGCGAAGAAGTTAGAAAAGAAGTGAGAAAATCAGCTTTGAGGAAGTCTTAAAAGCTTTGAGTTAAAGTTAAAGAGATAAGACATTTGAAAAGTAAAGCGAAGAAGTTAGAAAAGAAGTGAGAAAATCAGCTTTGAGGAAGTCTTAAAAGCTTTGAGTTAAAGTTAAAGAGATAAGACATTTGAAAAGTAAAGCGAAGAAGTTAGAAAAGAAGTGAGAAAATCAGTTTTGAGGAAGTCTTAAAAGCTTTGAGTTAAAGTTAAAGAGATAAGACATTTGAAAAGTAAAGCGAAGAAGTTAGAAAAGAAGTGAGAAAATAAGTTTTGAGGAAGTCTTAAAAGCTTTGAGTTAAAGTTAAAGAGATAAGACATTTGAAAAGTAAAGCGAAGAAGTTAGAAAAGAAGTGAGAAAATCAGTTTGATGAAGTCTTAAAAGCTTTGAGTTAAAGTTAAAGAGATAAGACATTTGAAAAGTAAAGCGAAGAAGTTAGAAAAGAAGTGAGAAAATCAGTTTTGAGGAAGTCTTAAAAGCTTTGAGTTAAAGTTAAAGAGATAAGACATTTGAAAAGTAAAGCGAAGAAGTTAGAAAAGAAGTGAGAAAATCAGTTTTGAGGAAGTCTTAAAAGCTTTGAGTTAAAGTTAAAGAGATAAGACATTTGAAAAGTAAAGCGAAGAAGTTAGAAAAGAAGTGAGAAAATCAGTTTTGAGGAAGTCTTAAAAGCTTTGAGTTAAAGTTAAAGAGATAAGACATTTGAAAAGTAAAGCGAAGAAGTTAGAAAAGAAGTGAGAAAATCAGTTTTGAGGAAGTCTTAAAAGCTTTGAGTTAAAGTTAAAGAGATAAGACATTTGAAAAGTAAAGCGAAGAAGTTAGAAAAGAAGTGAGAAAATCAGTTTTGAGGAAGTCTTAAAAGCTTTGAGTTAAAGTTAAAGAGATAAGACATTTGAAAAGTAAAGCGAAGAAGTTAGAAAAGAAGTGAGAAAATCAGCTTTGAGGAAGTCTTAAAAGCTTTGAGTTAAAGTTAAAGAGATAAGACATTTGAAAAGTAAAGCGAAGAAGTTAGAAAAGAAGTGAGAAAATCAGTTTTGAGGAAGTCTTAACAGCTTTAGTTAAAGTTAAAGAGATAAGACATTTGAAAAGTAAAGCGAAGAAGTTAGAAAAGAAGTGAGAAAATAAGTTTTGAGGAAGTCTTAAAAGCTTTGAGTTAAAGTTAAAGAGATAAGACATTTGAAAAGTAAAGCGAAGAAGTTAGAAAAGAAGTGAGAAAATCAGTTTTGAGGAAGTCTTAAAAGCTTTGAGTTAAAGTTAAAGAGATAAGACATTTGAAAAGTAAAGCGAAGAAGTTAGAAAAGAAGTGAGAAAATAAGTTTTGAGGAAGTCTTAAAAGCTTTGAGTTAAAGTTAAAGAGATAAGACATTTGAAAAGTAAAGCGAAGAAGTTAGAAAAGAAGTGAGAAAATAAGTTTTGAGGAAGTCTTAAAAGCTTTGAGTTAAAGTTAAAGAGATAAGACATTTGAAAAGTAAAGCGAAGAAGTTAGAAAAGAAGTGAGAAAATAAGTTTTGAGGAAGTCTTAAAAGCTTTGAGTTAAAGTTAAAGAGATAAGACATTTGAAAAGTAAAGCGAAGAAGTTAGAAAAGAAGTGAGAAAATCAGTTTTGAGGAAGTCTTAAAAGCTTTGAGTTAAAGTTAAAGAGATAAGACATTTGAAAAGTAAAGCGAAGAAGTTAGAAAAGAAGTGAGAAAATCAGTTTGAGGAAGTCTTAAAAGCTTTGAGTTAAAGTTAAAGAGATAAGACATTTGAAAAGTAAAGCGAAGAAGTTAGAAAAGAAGTGAGAAAATAAGTTTTGAGGAAGTCTTAAAAGCTTTGAGTTAAAGTTAAAGAGATAAGACATTTGAAAAGTAAAGCGAAGAAGTTAGAAAAGAAGTGAGAAAATCAGCTTTGAGGAAGTCTTAAAAGCTTTGAGTTAAAGTTAAAGAGATAAGACATTTGAAAAGTAAAGCGAAGAAGTTAGAAAAGAAGTGAGAAAATCAGTTTTGAGGAAGTCTTAACAGCTTTGAGTTAAAGTTAAAGAGATAAGACATTTGAAAAGTAAAGCGAAGAAGTTAGAAAAGAAGTGAGAAAATCAGCTTTGAGGAAGTCTTAAAAGCTTTGAGTTAAAGTTAAAGAGATAAGACATTTGAAAAGTAAAGCGAAGAAGTTAGAAAAGAAGTGAGAAAATCAGTTTTGAGGAAGTCTTAAAAGCTTTGAGTTAAAGTTAAAGAGATAAGACATTTGAAAAGTAAAGCGAAGAAGTTAGAAAAGAAGTGAGAAAATCAGTTTTGAGGAAGTCTTAAAAGCTTTGAGTTAAAGTTAAAGAGATAAGACATTTGAAAAGTAAAGCGAAGAAGTTAGAAAAGAAGTGAGAAAATCAGTTTTGAGGAAGTCTTAAAAGCTTTGAGTTAAAGTTAAAGAGATAAGACATTTGAAAAGTAAAGCGAAGAAGTTAGAAAAGAAGTGAGAAAATCAGTTTTGAGGAAGTCTTGACGGCTTTTAGTTATATAAAGAGATAAGACATTTGAAAAGTAAAGCGAAGAAGTTAGAAAAGAAGTGAGAAAATCAGTTTTGAGGAAGTCTTAAAAGCTTTGAGTTAAAGTTAAAGAGATAAGACATTTGAAAAGTAAAGCGAAGAAGTTAGAAAAGAAGTGAGAAAATAAGTTTTGAGGAAGTCTTAAAAGCTTTGAGTTAAAGTTAAAGAGATAAGACATTTGAAAAGTAAAGCGAAGAAGTTAGAAAAGAAGTGAGAAAATAAGTTTTGAGGAAGTCTTAAAAGCTTTGAGTTAAAGTTAAAGAGATAAGACATTTGAAAAGTAAAGCGAAGAAGTTAGAAAAGAAGTGAGAAAATCAGCTTTGAGGAAGTCTTAAAAGCTTTGAGTTAAAGTTAAAGAGATAAGACATTTGAAAAGTAAAGCGAAGAAGTTAGAAAAGAAGTGAGAAAATCAGTTTTGAGGAAGTCTTAAAAGCTTTGAGTTAAAGTTAAAGAGATAAGACATTTGAAAAGTAAAGCGAAGAAGTTAGAAAAGAAGTGAGAAAATCAGTTTTGAGGAAGTCTTAAAAGCTTTGAGTTAAAGTTAAAGAGATAAGACATTTGAAAAGTAATGCGAAGAAGTTAGAAAAGAAGTGAGAAAATAAGTTTTGAGGAAGTCTTAAAAGCTTTGAGTTAAAGTTAAAGAGATAAGACATTTGAAAAGTAAAGCGAAGAAGTTAGAAAAGAAGTGAGAAAATCAGTTTTGAGGAAGTCTTAAAAGCTTTGAGTTAAAGTTAAAGAGATAAGACATTTGAAAAGTAAAGCGAAGAAGTTAGAAAAGAAGTGAGAAAATAAGTTTTGAGGAAGTCTTAACAGCTTTGAGTTAAAGTTAAAGAGATAAGACATTTGAAAAGTAAAGCGAAGAAGTTAGAAAAGAAGTGAGAAAATCAGTTTTGAGGAAGTCTTAAAAGCTTTGAGTTAAAGTTAAAGAGATAAGACATTTGAAAAGTAAAGCGAAGAAGTTAGAAAAGAAGTGAGAAAATCAGTTTTGAGGAAGTCTTAAAAGCTTTGAGTTAAAGTTAAAGAGATAAGACATTTGAAAAGTAAAGCGAAGAAGTTAGAAAAGAAGTGAGAAAATCAGCTTTGAGGAAGTCTTAAAAGCTTTGAGTTAAAGTTAAAGAGATAAGACATTTGAAAAGTAAAGCGAAGAAGTTAGAAAAGAAGTGAGAAAATCAGTTTTGAGGAAGTCTTAAAAGCTTTGAGTTAAAGTTAAAGAGATAAGACATTTGAAAAGTAAAGCGAAGAAGTTAGAAAAGAAGTGAGAAAATCAGTTTTGAGGAAGTCTTAAAAGCTTTGAGTTAAAGTTAAAGAGATAAGACATTTGAAAAGTAATGCGAAGAAGTTAGAAAAGAAGTGAGAAAATAAGTTTTGAGGAAGTCTTAAAAGCTTTGAGTTAAAGTTAAAGAGATAAGACATTTGAAAAGTAAAGCGAAGAAGTTAGAAAAGAAGTGAGAAAATCAGTTTTGAGGAAGTCTTAAAAGCTTTGAGTTAAAGTTAAAGAGATAAGACATTTGAAAAGTAAAGCGAAGAAGTTAGAAAAGAAGTGAGAAAATAAGTTTTGAGGAAGTCTTAACAGCTTTGAGTTAAAGTTAAAGAGATAAGACATTTGAAAAGTAAAGCGAAGAAGTTAGAAAAGAAGTGAGAAAATCAGTTTTGAGGAAGTCTTAAAAGCTTTGGTTAAAGTTAAAGAGATAAGACATTTGAAAAGTAAAGCGAAGAAGTTAGAAAAGAAGTGAGAAAATCAGTTTTGAGGAAGTCTTAAAAGCTTTGAGTTAAAGTTAAAGAGATAAGACATTTGAAAAGTAAAGCGAAGAAGTTAGAAAAGAAGTGAGAAAATCAGTTTGATGAAGTCTTAAAAGCTTTGAGTTAAAGTTAAAGAGATAAGACATTTGAAAAGTAAAGCGAAGAAGTTAGAAAAGAAGTGAGAAAATAAGTTTTGAGGAAGTCTTAAAAGCTTTGAGTTAAAGTTAAAGAGATAAGACATTTGAAAAGTAAAGCGAAGAAGTTAGAAAAGAAGTGAGAAAATCAGTTTGATGAAGTCTTAAAAGCTTTGAGTTAAAGTTAAAGAGATAAGACATTTGAAAAGTAAAGCGAAGAAGTTAGAAAAGAAGTGAGAAAATCAGTTTTGAGGAAGTCTTAAAAGCTTTGAGTTAAAGTTAAAGAGATAAGACATTTGAAAAGTAAAGCGAAGAAGTTAGAAAAGAAGTGAGAAAATCAGTTTTGAGGAAGTCTTAAAAGCTTTGAGTTAAAGTTAAAGAGATAAGACATTTGAAAAGTAAAGCGAAGAAGTTAGAAAAGAAGTGAGAAAATAAGTTTTGAGGAAGTCTTAAAAGCTTTGAGTTAAAGTTAAAGAGATAAGACATTTGAAAAGTAAAGCGAAGAAGTTAGAAAAGAAGTGAGAAAATCAGTTTGATGAAGTCTTAAAAGCTTTGAGTTAAAGTTAAAGAGATAAGACATTTGAAAAGTAAAGCGAAGAAGTTAGAAAAGAAGTGAGAAAATAAGTTTTGAGGAAGTCTTAAAAGCTTTGAGTTAAAGTTAAAGAGATAAGACATTTGAAAAGTAAAGCGAAGAAGTTAGAAAAGAAGTGAGAAAATCAGTTTTGAGGAAGTCTTGACGGCTTTTAGTTATATAAAGAGATAAGACATTTGAAAAGTAAAGCGAAGAAGTTAGAAAAGAAGTGAGAAAATAAGTTTTGAGGAAGTCTTAAAAGCTTTGAGTTAAAGTTAAAGAGATAAGACATTTGAAAAGTAAAGCGAAGAAGTTAGAAAAGAAGTGAGAAAATCAGTTTTGAGGAAGTCTTAAAAGCTTTGAGTTAAAGTTAAAGAGATAAGACATTTGAAAAGTAAAGCGAAGAAGTTAGAAAAGAAGTGAGAAAATAAGTTTTGAGGAAGTCTTAAAAGCTTTGAGTTAAAGTTAAAGAGATAAGACATTTGAAAAGTAAAGCGAAGAAGTTAGAAAAGAAGTGAGAAAATAAGTTTTGAGGAAGTCTTAAAAGCTTTGAGTTAAAGTTAAAGAGATAAGACATTTGAAAAGTAAAGCGAAGAAGTTAGAAAAGAAGTGAGAAAATAAGTTTTGAGGAAGTCTTAAAAGCTTTGAGTTAAAGTTAAAGAGATAAGACATTTGAAAAGTAAAGCGAAGAAGTTAGAAAAGAAGTGAGAAAATCAGCTTTGAGGAAGTCTTAAAAGCTTTGAGTTAAAGTTAAAGAGATAAGACATTTGAAAAGTAAAGCGAAGAAGTTAGAAAAGAAGTGAGAAAATCAGTTTTGAGGAAGTCTTGACAGCTTTGAGTTAAAGTTAAAGAGATAAGACATTTGAAAAGTAAAGCGAAGAAGTTAGAAAAGAAGTGAGAAAATCAGTTTTGAGGAAGTCTTAAAAGCTTTGAGTTAAAGTTAAAGAGATAAGACATTTGAAAAGTAAAGCGAAGAAGTTAGAAAAGAAGTGAGAAAATCAGTTTTGAGGAAGTCTTAAAAGCTTTGAGTTAAAGTTAAAGAGATAAGACATTTGAAAAGTAAAGCGAAGAAGTTAGAAAAGAAGTGAGAAAATAAGTTTTGAGGAAGTCTTAAAAGCTTTGAGTTAAAGTTAAAGAGATAAGACATTTGAAAAGTAAAGCGAAGAAGTTAGAAAAGAAGTGAGAAAATCAGTTTTGAGGAAGTCTTAAAAGCTTTGAGTTAAAGTTAAAGAGATAAGACATTTGAAAAGTAAAGCGAAGAAGTTAGAAAAGAAGTGAGAAAATAAGTTTTGAGGAAGTCTTAAAAGCTTTGAGTTAAAGTTAAAGAGATAAGACATTTGAAAAGTAAAGCGAAGAAGTTAGAAAAGAAGTGAGAAAATAAGTTTTGAGGAAGTCTTAAAAGCTTTGAGTTAAAGTTAAAGAGATAAGACATTTGAAAAGTAAAGCGAAGAAGTTAGAAAAGAAGTGAGAAAATCAGCTTTGAGGAAGTCTTAAAAGCTTTGAGTTAAAGTTAAAGAGATAAGACATTTGAAAAGTAAAGCGAAGAAGTTAGAAAAGAAGTGAGAAAATCAGTTTTGAGGAAGTCTTGACAGCTTTGAGTTAAAGTTAAAGAGATAAGACATTTGAAAAGTAAAGCGAAGAAGTTAGAAAAGAAGTGAGAAAATCAGTTTTGAGGAAGTCTTAAAAGCTTTGAGTTAAAGTTAAAGAGATAAGACATTTGAAAAGTAAAGCGAAGAAGTTAGAAAAGAAGTGAGAAAATCAGTTTTGAGGAAGTCTTAAAAGCTTTGAGTTAAAGTTAAAGAGATAAGACATTTGAAAAGTAAAGCGAAGAAGTTAGAAAAGAAGTGAGAAAATAAGTTTTGAGGAAGTCTTAAAAGCTTTGAGTTAAAGTTAAAGAGATAAGACATTTGAAAAGTAAAGCGAAGAAGTTAGAAAAGAAGTGAGAAAATCAGCTTTGAGGAAGTCTTAAAAGCTTTGAGTTAAAGTTAAAGAGATAAGACATTTGAAAAGTAAAGCGAAGAAGTTAGAAAAGAAGTGAGAAAATCAGCTTTGAGGAAGTCTTAAAAGCTTTGAGTTAAAGTTAAAGAGATAAGACATTTGAAAAGTAAAGCGAAGAAGTTAGAAAAGAAGTGAGAAAATCAGTTTTGAGGAAGTCTTAAAAGCTTTGAGTTAAAGTTAAAGAGATAAGACATTTGAAAAGTAAAGCGAAGAAGTTAGAAAAGAAGTGAGAAAATCAGTTTTGAGGAAGTCTTAAAAGCTTTGAGTTAAAGTTAAAGAGATAAGACATTTGAAAAGTAAAGCGAAGAAGTTAGAAAAGAAGTGAGAAAATCAGTTTTGAGGAAGTCTTAAAAGCTTTGAGTTAAAGTTAAAGAGATAAGACATTTGAAAAGTAAAGCGAAGAAGTTAGAAAAGAAGTGAGAAAATCAGTTTTGAGGAAGTCTTGACAGCTTTGAGTTAAAGTTAAAGAGATAAGACATTTGAAAAGTAAAGCGAAGAAGTTAGAAAAGAAGTGAGAAAATAAGTTTTGAGGAAGTCTTAAAAGCTTTGAGTTAAAGTTAAAGAGATAAGACATTTGAAAAGTAAAGCGAAGAAGTTAGAAAAGAAGTGAGAAAATCAGTTTTGAGGAAGTCTTAAAAGCTTTGAGTTAAAGTTAAAGAGATAAGACATTTGAAAAGTAAAGCGAAGAAGTTAGAAAAGAAGTGAGAAAATCAGTTTTGAGGAAGTCTTAACAGCTTTGAGTTAAAGTTAAAGAGATAAGACATTTGAAAAGTAAAGCGAAGAAGTTAGAAAAGAAGTGAGAAAATCAGTTTTGAGGAAGTCTTAAAAGCTTTGAGTTAAAGTTAAAGAGATAAGACATTTGAAAAGTAAAGCGAAGAAGTTAGAAAAGAAGTGAGAAAATCAGTTTTGAGGAAGTCTTAAAAGCTTTGAGTTAAAGTTAAAGAGATAAGACATTTGAAAAGTAAAGCGAAGAAGTTAGAAAAGAAGTGAGAAAATAAGTTTTGAGGAAGTCTTAAAAGCTTTGAGTTAAAGTTAAAGAGATAAGACATTTGAAAAGTAAAGCGAAGAAGTTAGAAAAGAAGTGAGAAAATAAGTTTTGAGGAAGTCTTAAAAGCTTTGAGTTAAAGTTAAAGAGATAAGACATTTGAAAAGTAAAGCGAAGAAGTTAGAAAAGAAGTGAGAAAATAAGTTTTGAGGAAGTCTTAAAAGCTTTGAGTTAAAGTTAAAGAGATAAGACATTTGAAAAGTAAAGCGAAGAAGTTAGAAAAGAAGTGAGAAAATCAGTTTGAGGAAGTCTTAAAAGCTTTGAGTTAAAGTTAAAGAGATAAGACATTTGAAAAGTAAAGCGAAGAAGTTAGAAAAGAAGTGAGAAAATAAGTTTTGATGAAGTCTTAAAAGCTTTGAGTTAAAGTTAAAGAGATAAGACATTTGAAAAGTAAAGCGAAGAAGTTAGAAAAGAAGTGAGAAAATCAGTTTTGAGGAAGTCTTAAAAGCTTTGAGTTAAAGTTAAAGAGATAAGACATTTGAAAAGTAAAGCGAAGAAGTTAGAAAAGAAGTGAGAAAATAAGTTTTGAGGAAGTCTTAACGGCTTTGAGTTAAAGTTAAAGAGATAAGACATTTGAAAAGTAAAGCGAAGAAGTTAGAAAAGAAGTGAGAAAATAAGTTTTGAGGAAGTCTTAAAAGCTTTGAGTTAAAGTTAAAGAGATAAGACATTTGAAAAGTAAAGCGAAGAAGTTAGAAAAGAAGTGAGAAAATAAGTTTTGAGGAAGTCTTAAAAGCTTTGAGTTAAAGTTAAAGAGATAAGACATTTGAAAAGTAAAGCGAAGAAGTTAGAAAAGAAGTGAGAAAATAAGTTTTGAGGAAGTCTTAAAAGCTTTGAGTTAAAGTTAAAGAGATAAGACATTTGAAAAGTAAAGCGAAGAAGTTAGAAAAGAAGTGAGAAAATCAGTTTTGAGGAAGTCTTAAAAGCTTTGAGTTAAAGTTAAAGAGATAAGACATTTGAAAAGTAAAGCGAAGAAGTTAGAAAAGAAGTGAGAAAATAAGTTTTGAGGAAGTCCTTAAAAGCTTTGAGTTAAAGTTAAAG
>CAMPDV010006994.1:0-19337 GCA_946699065.1 Loxodes magnus
ATGCTTTGAGAAGTATTAAGTATTTAGGAAAGTGAAGAAGTAAAGTAGAAAAGAAGATAGAATTTGAGTTTTAAGTAGTATGATTTGAGAAGTATTAAGTATTTAGAAAAGTGAAGAAGTAAAGTAAGAAAAGAAGATAGAATTTCAGTTTTAAGTAGTATGCTTTGAGAAGTATTAAGTATTTAGGAAAGTGAAGAAGTAAAGTAGAAAAGAAGATAGAATTTCAGTTTTAAGTAGTATGCTTTGAGAAGTATTAAGTATTTGGGAAAGTGAATAAGTAAAGTAAGAAATGAAGATAGTATTTCAGTTTTAAGGAGTATGCTTTGAGAAGTAATAAGTATTTAGAAAAGTGAAGAAGTAAAGTAAGAAAAGAAGGTAGAATTAACGTTTTAAGGAGTATGCTTTGAGAAGTATTAAGTATTTAGAAAAGTGAAGAAGTAAAGTAAGAAAAGAAGATAGAATTTACGTTTTAAGTAGTATGCTTTGAGAAGTATTAAGTATTTAGAAAAGTGAAGAAGTAAAGTAAGAAAAGAAGGTAGAATTTACGTTTTAAGTAGTATGCTTTGAGAAGTATTAAGTATTTAGAAAAGTGAAGAAGTAAAGTAGAAAAGAAGATAGAATTTACGTTTTAAGTAGTATGCTTTGAGAAGTATTAAGTATTTAGAAAAGTGAAGAAGTAAAGTAGAAAAGAAGATAGAATTTGAGTTTTAAGGAGTATGCTTTGAGAAGTATTAAGTATTTAGGAAAGTGAAGAAGTAAAGTAAGAAAAGAAGATATAATTTCAGTTTTAAGGAGTATGCTTTGAGAAGTATTAAGTATTTAAAAAAGTGAAGAAGTAAAGTAAGAAAAGATCATTGAATTTCAGTTTTAAGGAGTATGCTTTGAGAAGTATTAAGTATTTAGAAAAGTGAAGAAGTAAAGTAAGAAAAGAAGATAGAATTTCAGTTTTAAGTAGTATAACTTTGAGAAATAATAAGTATTTAAAAAAGTGAAGAAGTAAAGTAAGAAAAGATCATAGAATTTCAGTTTTAAGGAGTATGCTTTGAGAAGTATTAAGTATTTAAAAAAGTGAAGAAGTAAAGTAAGAAAAGAAGATAGAATTTCAGTTTTAAGTAGTATGCTTTGAGAAGTATTAAGTATTTGGGAAAGTGAATAAGTAAAGTAAGAAAAAAAGATAGAATTTCAGTTTTAAGTAGTATAACTTTGAGAAATATTAAGTATTTAAAAAAGTGAAGAAGTAAAGTAAGAAAAGAAGGTAGAATTAACGTTTTAAGGAGTATGCTTTGAGAAGTATTAAGTATTTAGAAAAGTGAAGAAGTAAAGTAAGAAAAGAAGGTAGAATTAACGTTTTAAGGAGTATGCTTTGAGAAGTATTAAGTATTTAGAAAAGTGAAGAAGTAAAGTAAGAAAAGAAGGTAGAATTAACGTTTTAAGGAGTATGCTTTGAGAAGTATTAAGTATTTAGAAAAGTGAAGAAGTAAAGTAAGAAAAGAAGATAGAAATTCAGTTTTAAGGATTATGCTTTGAGAAGTATTAAGTATTTAGAAAAGTGAAGAAGTAAAGTAAGAAAAGAAGATAGAATTTCAGTTTTAAGTAGTATGCTTTGAGAAGTATTAAGTATTTAGAAAAGTGAAGAAGTAAAGTAAGCAAAAGAAGATAGAATTTCAGTTTTAAGGAGTATGCTTTGAGAAGTATTAAGTATTTAGGAAAGTGAAGAAGTAAAGTAGAAAAGAAGATAGAATTTGAGTTTTAAGTAGTATGATTTGAGAAGTATTAAGTATTTAGAAAAGTGAAGAAGTAAAGTAAGAAAAGAAGATAGAATTTCAGTTTTAAGTAGTATGCTTTGAGAAGTATTAAGTATTTAGGAAAGTGAAGAAGTAAAGTAGAAAAGAAGATAGAATTTCAGTTTTAAGTAGTATGCTTTGAGAAGTATTAAGTATTTGGGAAAGTGAATAAGTAAAGTAAGAAATGAAGATAGTATTTCAGTTTTAAGGAGTATGCTTTGAGAAGTAATAAGTATTTAGAAAAGTGAAGAAGTAAAGTAAGAAAAGAAGGTAGAATTAACGTTTTAAGGAGTATGCTTTGAGAAGCATTAAATATTTAGAAAAGTGAAGAAGTAAAGTAAGAAAAAATCATTGAATTTGAGTTTTAAGTAGTATGCTTTGAGAAGTATTAAGTATTTAGAAAAGTGAAGAAGTAAAGTAAGAAAAGAAGATAGAAATTCAGTTTTAAGGATTATGCTTTGAGAAGTATTAAGTATTTAGAAAAGTGAAGAAGTAAAGTAAGAAAAGAAGATAGAAATTCAGTTTTAAGGAGTATGCTTTGAGAAGTATTAAGTATTTAGAAAAGTGAAGAAGTAAAGTAAGAAAAGAAGATAGAATTTACGTTTTAAGTAGTATGCTTTGAGAAGTATTAAGTATTTAGAAAAGTGAAGAAGTAAAGTAGAAAAGAAGATAGAATTTGAGTTTTAAGGAGTATGCTTTGAGAAGTATTAAGTATTTAGGAAAGTGAAGAAGTAAAGTAAGAAAAGATCATTGAATTTCAGTTTTAAGGAGTATGCTTTGAGAAGTATTAAGTATTTAAAAAGGTGAAGAAGTAAAGTAAGAAAAGATCATAGAATTTCAGTTTTAAGGAGTATGCTTTGAGAAGTATTAAGTATTTAAAAAAGTGAAGAAGTAAAGTAAGAAAAGAAGATAGAATTTCAGTTTTAAGCAGTATGCTTTGAGAAGTATTAAGTATTTAGAAAATGAAGAAGTAAAGTAAGAAAAGAAAATAGAATTTGAGTTTTAAGGAGTATGCTTTGAGAAGTATTAAGTATTTAGAAAAGTGAAGAAGTAAAGTAAGAAAAGAAGGTAGAATTTGAGTTTTAAGTAGTATGATTTGAGAAGTATTAAGTATTTAAAAAAGTGAAGAAGTAAAGTAAGAAAAGAAAATAGAATTTGAGTTTTAAGTAGTATGCTTTGAGAAGTATTAAGTATTTAGAAAAGTGCAGAAGTAAAATAGAAAAGAAGATAGAATTTACGTTTTAAGGATTATGCTTTGAGAACCATTTAATATTTAGAAAAGTGAAGAAGTAAAGTAAGAAAAGAAGATAGAGTTTCAGTTTTAAGTAGTATGCTTTGAGAAGTATTAAGTATTTAGAAAAGTGAAGAAGTAAAGTAAGAAAAGAAGGTAGAATTTCAGTTTTAAGGATTATGCTTTGAGAAGTATTAAGTATTTAGAAAAGTGAATAAGTAAAGTAAGAAAAGAAGATAGAAATTCAGTTTTAAGGAGTATGCTTTGAGAAGTATTAAGTATTTAGAAAAGTGAAGAAGTAAAGTAAGAAAAGAAGATAGAATTTACGTTTTAAGTAGTATGCTTTGAGAAGTATTAAGTATTTAGAAAAGTGAAGAAGTAAAGTAAGAAAAGAAGGTAGAATTTACGTTTTAAGTAGTATGCTTTGAGAAGTATTAAGTATTTAGAAAAGTGAAGAAGTAAAGTAGAAAAGAAGATAGAATTTACGTTTTAAGTAGTATGCTTTGAGAAGTATTAAGTATTTAGAAAAGTGAAGAAGTAAAGTAGAAAAGAAGATAGAATTTGAGTTTTAAGGAGTATGCTTTGAGAAGTATTAAGTATTTAGGAAAGTGAAGAAGTAAAGTAAGAAAAGAAGATATAATTTCAGTTTTAAGGAGTATGCTTTGAGAAGTATTAAGTATTTAAAAAAGTGAAGAAGTAAAGTAAGAAAAGATCATTGAATTTCAGTTTTAAGGAGTATGCTTTGAGAAGTATTAAGTATTTAGAAAAGTGAAGAAGTAAAGTAAGAAAAGAAGATAGAATTTCAGTTTTAAGTAGTATAACTTTGAGAAATAATAAGTATTTAAAAAAGTGAAGAAGTAAAGTAAGAAAAGATCATAGAATTTCAGTTTTAAGGAGTATGCTTTGAGAAGTATTAAGTATTTAAAAAAGTGAAGAAGTAAAGTAAGAAAAGAAGATAGAATTTCAGTTTTAAGTAGTATGCTTTGAGAAGTATTAAGTATTTGGGAAAGTGAATAAGTAAAGTAAGAAAAAAAGATAGAATTTCAGTTTTAAGTAGTATAACTTTGAGAAATATTAAGTATTTAAAAAAGTGAAGAAGTAAAGTAAGAAAAGAAGGTAGAATTAACGTTTTAAGGAGTATGCTTTGAGAAGTATTAAGTATTTAGAAAAGTGAAGAAGTAAAGTAAGAAAAGAAGGTAGAATTAACGTTTTAAGGAGTATGCTTTGAGAAGTATTAAGTATTTAGAAAAGTGAAGAAGTAAAGTAAGAAAAGAAGGTAGAATTAACGTTTTAAGGAGTATGCTTTGAGAAGTATTAAGTATTTAGAAAAGTGAAGAAGTAAAGTAAGAAAAGAAGATAGAAATTCAGTTTTAAGGATTATGCTTTGAGAAGTATTAAGTATTTAGAAAAGTGAAGAAGTAAAGTAAGAAAAGAAGATAGAATTTCAGTTTTAAGTAGTATGCTTTGAGAAGTATTAAGTATTTAGAAAAGTGAAGAAGTAAAGTAAGCAAAAGAAGATAGAATTTCAGTTTTAAGGAGTATGCTTTGAGAAGTATTAAGTATTTAGGAAAGTGAAGAAGTAAAGTAGAAAAGAAGATAGAATTTGAGTTTTAAGTAGTATGATTTGAGAAGTATTAAGTATTTAGAAAAGTGAAGAAGTAAAGTAAGAAAAGAAGATAGAATTTCAGTTTTAAGTAGTATGCTTTGAGAAGTATTAAGTATTTAGGAAAGTGAAGAAGTAAAGTAGAAAAGAAGATAGAATTTCAGTTTTAAGTAGTATGCTTTGAGAAGTATTAAGTATTTGGGAAAGTGAATAAGTAAAGTAAGAAATGAAGATAGTATTTCAGTTTTAAGGAGTATGCTTTGAGAAGTAATAAGTATTTAGAAAAGTGAAGAAGTAAAGTAAGAAAAGAAGGTAGAATTAACGTTTTAAGGAGTATGCTTTGAGAAGCATTAAATATTTAGAAAAGTGAAGAAGTAAAGTAAGAAAAAATCATTGAATTTGAGTTTTAAGTAGTATGCTTTGAGAAGTATTAAGTATTTAGAAAAGTGAAGAAGTAAAGTAAGAAAAGAAGATAGAAATTCAGTTTTAAGGATTATGCTTTGAGAAGTATTAAGTATTTAGAAAAGTGAAGAAGTAAAGTAAGAAAAGAAGATAGAAATTCAGTTTTAAGGAGTATGCTTTGAGAAGTATTAAGTATTTAGAAAAGTGAAGAAGTAAAGTAAGAAAAGAAGATAGAATTTACGTTTTAAGTAGTATGCTTTGAGAAGTATTAAGTATTTAGAAAAGTGAAGAAGTAAAGTAGAAAAGAAGATAGAATTTGAGTTTTAAGGAGTATGCTTTGAGAAGTATTAAGTATTTAGGAAAGTGAAGAAGTAAAGTAAGAAAAGAAGATATAATTTCAGTTTTAAGGAGTATGCTTTGAGAAGTATTAAGTATTTAAAAAAGTGAAGAAGTAAAGTAAGAAAAGATCATAGAATTTCAGTTTTAAGGAGTATGCTTTGAGAAGTATTAAGTATTTAAAAAAGTGAAGAAGTAAAGTAAGAAAAGAAGATAGAATTTCAGTTTTAAGTAGTATGCTTTGAGAAGTATTAAGTATTTGGGAAAGTGAATAAGTAAAGTAAGAAAAAAAGATAGAATTTCAGTTTTAAGTAGTATAACTTTGAGAAATATTAAGTATTTAAAAAAGTGAAGAAGTAAAGTAAGAAAAGAAGATAGAATTTGAGTTTTAAGTAGTATGCTTTGAGAAGTATTAAGTGTTTAGAAAATGAAGAAGTAAAGTAAGAAAAGAAGATAGAATTTCAGTTTTAAGTAGTATGCTTTGAGAAGTATTAAGTATTTAGAAAAGTGAATAAGTAAAGTAAGAAAAGAAAATAGAATTTCAGTTTTAAGTAGTATGCTTTGAGAAGTATTAAGTATTTAAAAAAGTGAAGAAGTAAAGTAAGAAAAGATCATAGAATTTGAGTTTTAAGGAGTATGCTTTGAGAAGTATTAAGTATTTAGAAAAGTGAAGAAGTAAAGTAAGAAAAGAAGATAGAATTTCAGTTTTAAGTAGTATGCTTTGAGAAGTATTAAGTATTTGGGAAAGTGAATAAGTAAAGTAAGAAAAAAAGATAGAATTTCAGTTTTAAGTAGTATAACTTTGAGAAATATTAAGTATTTAAAAAAGTGAAGAAGTAAAGTAAGAAAAGAAGGTAGAATTAACGTTTTAAGGAGTATGCTTTGAGAAGTATTAAGTATTTAGAAAAGTGAATAAGTAAAGTAAGAAAAGAAAATAGAATTTCAGTTTTAAGTAGTATGCTTTGAGAAGTATTAAGTATTTAGAAAAGTGAAGAAGTAAAGTAAGAAAAGAAGGTAGAATTAACGTTTTAAGGAGTATGCTTTGAGAAGTATTAAGTATTTAGAAAATGAAGAAGTAAAATAAGCAAAAGAAAATAGAATTTGAGTTTTAAGGAGTATGCTTTGAGAAGTATTAAGTATTTAGAAAAGTGAAGAAGTAAAGTAAGAAAAGATCATAGAATTTGAGTTTTAAGGAGTATGCTTTGAGAAGTATTAAGTATTTAGAAAAGTGAAGAAGTAAAGTAAGAAAAGATCATAGAATTTCAGTTTTAAGTAGTATGCTTTGAGAAGTATTAAGTATTTAGAAAATGAAGAAGTAAAGTAAGAAAAGATCATTGAATTTCAGTTTTAAGGAGTATGCTTTGAGAAGTATTAAGTATTTAGAAAAGTGAAGAAGTAAAGTAAGAAAAGAAGGTAGAATTAACGTTTTAAGGAGTATGCTTTGAGAAGTATTAAGTATTTAAAAAAGTGAAGAAGTAAAGTAAGAAAAGAAGATAGAATTTCAGTTTTAAGCAGTATGCTTTGAGAAGTATTAAGTATTTAGAAAATGAAGAAGTAAAGTAAGAAAAGAAGGTAGAATTAACGTTTTAAGGAGTATGCTTTGAGAAGTATTAAGTATTTAAAAAAGTGAAGAAGTAAAGTAAGAAAAGAAGATAGAATTTCAGTTTTAAGCAGTATGCTTTGAGAAGTATTAAGTATTTAGAAAATGAAGAAGTAAAGTAAGAAAAGAAAATAGAATTTGAGTTTTAAGGAGTATGCTTTGAGAAGTATTATGTATTTAGAAAAGTGAAGAAGTAAAGTAAGAAAAGAAGGTAGAATTTGAGTTTTAAGTAGTATGATTTGAGAAGTATTAAGTATTTAAAAAAGTGAAGAAGTAAAGTAAGAAAAGAAAATAGAATTTGAGTTTTAAGTAGTATGCTTTGAGAAGTATTAAGTATTTAGAAAAGTGCAGAAGTAAAGTAAGAAAAGAAAATAGAATTTCAGTTTTAAGTAGTATGCTTTGAGAAGTATTAAGTATTTAGAAAAGTGAAGAAGTAAAGTAAGAAAAGAAGGTAGAATTAACGTTTTAAGGAGTATGCTTTGAGAAGTATTAAGTATTTAGAAAATGAAGAAGTAAAATAAGCAAAAGAAAATAGAATTTGAGTTTTAAGGAGTATGCTTTGAGAAGTATTAAGTATTTAAAAAAGTGAAGAAGTAAAGTAAGAAAAGATCATAGAATTTGAGTTTTAAGGAGTATGCTTTGAGAAGTATTAAGTATTTAGAAAAGTGAAGAAGTAAAGTAAGAAAAGATCATAGAATTTCAGTTTTAAGTAGTATGCTTTGAGAAGTATTAAGTATTTAGAAAATGAAGAAGTAAAGTAAGAAATGAAGATAGAATTTCAGTTTTAAGGAGTATGCTTTGAGAAGTATTAAGTATTTAGAAAAGTGAAGAAGTAAAGTAAGAAAAGAAGGTAGAATTTACGTTTTAAGGAGTATGCTTTGAGAAGTATTAAGTATTTAGGAAAGTGAAGAAGTAAAGTAAGAAAAGATCATTGAATTTCAGTTTTAAGGAGTATGCTTTGAGAAGTATTAAGTATTTAGAAAAGTGAAGAAGTAAAGTAAGAAAAGAAGGTAGAATTAACGTTTTAAGGAGTATGCTTTGAGAAGTATTAAGTATTTAAAAAAGTGAAGAAGTAAAGTAAGAAAAGAAGATAGAATTTCAGTTTTAAGCAGTATGCTTTGAGAAGTATTAAGTATTTAGAAAATGAAGAAGTAAAGTAAGAAAAGAAAATAGAATTTGAGTTTTAAGGAGTATGCTTTGAGAAGTATTAAGTATTTAGAAAAGTGAAGAAGTAAAGTAAGAAAAGAAGGTAGAATTTGAGTTTTAAGTAGTATGATTTGAGAAGTATTAAGTATTTAAAAAAGTGAAGAAGTAAAGTAAGAAAAGAAGATAGAAATTCAGTTTTAAGGAGTATGCTTTGAGAAGTATTAAGTATTTAGAAAAGTGAAGAAGTAAAGTAAGAAAAGAAGATAGAATTTACGTTTTAAGTAGTATGCTTTGAGAAGTATTAAGTATTTAGAAAAGTGAAGAAGTAAAGTAGAAAAGAAGATAGAATTTGAGTTTTAAGGAGTATGCTTTGAGAAGTATTAAGTATTTAGGAAAGTGAAGAAGTAAAGTAAGAAAAGAAGATATAATTTCAGTTTTAAGGAGTATGCTTTGAGAAGTATTAAGTATTTAAAAAAGTGAAGAAGTAAAGTAAGAAAAGATCATTGAATTTCAGTTTTAAGGAGTATGCTTTGAGAAGTATTAAGTATTTAGAAAAGTGAAGAAGTAAAGTAAGAAAAGAAGATAGAATTTCAGTTTTAAGTAGTATAACTTTGAGAAATAATAAGTATTTAAAAAAGTGAAGAAGTAAAGTAAGAAAAGATCATAGAATTTCAGTTTTAAGGAGTATGCTTTGAGAAGTATTAAGTATTTAAAAAAGTGAAGAAGTAAAGTAAGAAAAGAAGATAGAATTTCAGTTTTAAGTAGTATGCTTTGAGAAGTATTAAGTATTTGGGAAAGTGAATAAGTAAAGTAAGAAAAAAAGATAGAATTTCAGTTTTAAGTAGTATAACTTTGAGAAATATTAAGTATTTAAAAAAGTGAAGAAGTAAAGTAAGAAAAGAAGATAGAATTTGAGTTTTAAGTAGTATGCTTTGAGAAGTATTAAGTGTTTAGAAAATGAAGAAGTAAAGTAAGAAAAGAAGATAGAATTTCAGTTTTAAGTAGTATGCTTTGAGAAGTATTAAGTATTTAGAAAAGTGAATAAGTAAAGTAAGAAAAGAAAATAGAATTTCAGTTTTAAGTAGTATGCTTTGAGAAGTATTAAGTATTTAAAAAAGTGAAGAAGTAAAGTAAGAAAAGATCATAGAATTTGAGTTTTAAGGAGTATGCTTTGAGAAGTATTAAGTATTTAGAAAAGTGAAGAAGTAAAGTAAGAAAAGAAGATAGAATTTCAGTTTTAAGTAGTATGCTTTGAGAAGTATTAAGTATTTGGGAAAGTGAATAAGTAAAGTAAGAAAAAAAGATAGAATTTCAGTTTTAAGTAGTATAACTTTGAGAAATATTAAGTATTTAAAAAAGTGAAGAAGTAAAGTAAGAAAAGAAGGTAGAATTAACGTTTTAAGGAGTATGCTTTGAGAAGTATTAAGTATTTAGAAAAGTGAATAAGTAAAGTAAGAAAAGAAAATAGAATTTCAGTTTTAAGTAGTATGCTTTGAGAAGTATTAAGTATTTAGAAAAGTGAAGAAGTAAAGTAAGAAAAGAAGGTAGAATTAACGTTTTAAGGAGTATGCTTTGAGAAGTATTAAGTATTTAGAAAATGAAGAAGTAAAATAAGCAAAAGAAAATAGAATTTGAGTTTTAAGGAGTATGCTTTGAGAAGTATTAAGTATTTAGAAAAGTGAAGAAGTAAAGTAAGAAAAGATCATAGAATTTGAGTTTTAAGGAGTATGCTTTGAGAAGTATTAAGTATTTAGAAAAGTGAAGAAGTAAAGTAAGAAAAGATCATAGAATTTCAGTTTTAAGTAGTATGCTTTGAGAAGTATTAAGTATTTAGAAAATGAAGAAGTAAAGTAAGAAAAGATCATTGAATTTCAGTTTTAAGGAGTATGCTTTGAGAAGTATTAAGTATTTAGAAAAGTGAAGAAGTAAAGTAAGAAAAGAAGGTAGAATTAACGTTTTAAGGAGTATGCTTTGAGAAGTATTAAGTATTTAAAAAAGTGAAGAAGTAAAGTAAGAAAAGAAGATAGAATTTCAGTTTTAAGCAGTATGCTTTGAGAAGTATTAAGTATTTAGAAAAGTGAAGAAGTAAAGTAAGAAAAGAAGGTAGAATTAACGTTTTAAGGAGTATGCTTTGAGAAGTATTAAGTATTTAAAAAAGTGAAGAAGTAAAGTAAGAAAAGAAGATAGAATTTCAGTTTTAAGCAGTATGCTTTGAGAAGTATTAAGTATTTAGAAAATGAAGAAGTAAAGTAAGAAAAGAAAATAGAATTTGAGTTTTAAGGAGTATGCTTTGAGAAGTATTATGTATTTAGAAAAGTGAAGAAGTAAAGTAAGAAAAGAAGGTAGAATTTGAGTTTTAAGTAGTATGATTTGAGAAGTATTAAGTATTTAAAAAAGTGAAGAAGTAAAGTAAGAAAAGAAAATAGAATTTGAGTTTTAAGTAGTATGCTTTGAGAAGTATTAAGTATTTAGAAAAGTGCAGAAGTAAAGTAAGAAAAGAAAATAGAATTTCAGTTTTAAGTAGTATGCTTTGAGAAGTATTAAGTATTTAGAAAAGTGAAGAAGTAAAGTAAGAAAAGAAGGTAGAATTAACGTTTTAAGGAGTATGCTTTGAGAAGTATTAAGTATTTAGAAAATGAAGAAGTAAAATAAGCAAAAGAAAATAGAATTTGAGTTTTAAGGAGTATGCTTTGAGAAGTATTAAGTATTTAAAAAAGTGAAGAAGTAAAGTAAGAAAAGATCATAGAATTTGAGTTTTAAGGAGTATGCTTTGAGAAGTATTAAGTATTTAGAAAAGTGAAGAAGTAAAGTAAGAAAAGAAGGTAGAATTTACGTTTTAAGGAGTATGCTTTGAGAAGTATTAAGTATTTAGAAAAGTGAAGAAGTAAAGTAAGAAAAGAAGATAGAATTTCAGTTTTAAGTAGTATGCTTTGAGAAGTAATAAGTATTTCGAAAAGTGAAGAAGTAAAGTAAGAAAAGAAGATAGAATTTCAGTTTTAAGTAGTATGCTTTGAGAAGTAATAAGTATTTAGAAAAGTGCAGAAGTAAAGTAAGAAAAGAAGGTAGAATTAACGTTTTAAGGAGTATGCTTTGAGAAGTATTAAGTATTTAGAAAAGTGAAGAAGTAAAGTAAGAAAAGAAGGTAGAATTAACGTTTTAAGGAGTATGCTTTGAGAAGTATTAAGTATTTAGAAAATGAAGAAGTAAAATAAGCAAAAGAAAATAGAATTTGAGTTTTAAGGAGTATGCTTTGAGAAGTATTAAGTATTTAGAAAAGTGAAGAAGTAAAGTAAGAAAAGAAGATAGAATTTGAGTTTTAAGGAGTATGCTTTGAGAAGTATTAAGTATTTAGAAAAGTGAAGAAGTAAAGTAAGAAAAGAAGATAGAATTTGAGTTTTAAGTAGTATGCTTTGAGAAGTATTAAGTATTTAGAAAAGTGAAGAAGTAAAGTAAGAAAAGATCATAGAATTTGAGTTTTAAGTAGTATGCTTTGAGAAGTATTAAGTATTTAGAAAAGTGAAGAAGTAAAGTAAGCAAAAGAAGATAGAATTTCAGTTTTAAGTAGTATGCTTTGAGAAGTATTAAGTATTTAGGAAAGTGAAGAAGTAAAGTAAGAAAAGATCATTGAATTTCAGTTTTAAGGAGTATGCTTTGAGAAGTATTAAGTATTTAGAAAAGTGAAGAAGTAAAGTAAGAAAAGAAGGTAGAATTTACGTTTTAAGGAGTATGCTTTGAGAAGTATTAAGTATTTAGGAAAGTGAAGAAGTAAAGTAAGAAAAGATCATTGAATTTCAGTTTTAAGGAGTATGCTTTGAGAAGTATTAAGTATTTAGAAAAGTGAAGAAGTAAAGTAAGAAAAGAAGGTAGAATTAACGTTTTAAGGAGTATGCTTTGAGAAGTATTAAGTATTTAAAAAAGTGAAGAAGTAAAGTAAGAAAAGAAGATAGAATTTCAGTTTTAAGCAGTATGCTTTGAGAAGTATTAAGTATTTAGAAAATGAAGAAGTAAAGTAAGAAAAGAAAATAGAATTTGAGTTTTAAGGAGTATGCTTTGAGAAGTATTAAGTATTTAGAAAAGTGAAGAAGTAAAGTAAGAAAAGAAGATAGAAATTCAGTTTTAAGGATTATGCTTTGAGAAGTATTAAGTATTTAGAAAAGTGAAGAAGTAAAGTAAGAAAAGAAAATAGAATTTGAGTTTTAAGTAGTATGCTTTGAGAAGTATTAAGTATTTAGAAAAGTGCAGAAGTAAAGTAAGAAAAGAAAATAGAATTTCAGTTTTAAGTAGTATGCTTTGAGAAGTATTAAGTATTTAGAAAAGTGAAGAAGTAAAGTAAGAAAAGAAGGTAGAATTTCAGTTTTAAGGAGTATGCTTTGAGAAGTATTAAGTATTTAAAAAATGAAGAAGTAAAGTAAGAAAAGAAGGTAGAATTTGAGTTTTAAGGAGTATGCTTTGAGAAGTATTAAGTATTTAAAAAAGTGAAGAAGTAAAGTAAGAAAAGATCATAGAATTTGAGTTTTAAGGAGTATGCTTTGAGAAGTATTAAGTATTTAGAAAAGTGAAGAAGTAAAGTAAGAAAAGATCATAGAATTTCAGTTTTAAGTAGTATGCTTTGAGAAGTATTAAGTATTTAGAAAATGAAGAAGTAAAGTAAGAAATGAAGATAGAATTTCAGTTTTAAGGAGTATGCTTTGAGAAGTATTAAGTATTTAGAAAAGTGAAGAAGTAAAGTAAGAAAAGAAGGTAGAATTTACGTTTTAAGGAGTATGCTTTGAGAAGTATTAAGTATTTAGGAAAGTGAAGAAGTAAAGTAAGAAAAGATCATTGAATTTCAGTTTTAAGGAGTATGCTTTGAGAAGTATTAAGTATTTAGAAAAGTGAAGAAGTAAAGTAAGAAAAGAAGGTAGAATTAACGTTTTAAGGAGTATGCTTTGAGAAGTATTAAGTATTTAAAAAAGTGAAGAAGTAAAGTAAGAAAAGAAGATAGAATTTCAGTTTTAAGCAGTATGCTTTGAGAAGTATTAAGTATTTAGAAAATGAAGAAGTAAAGTAAGAAAAGATCATTGAATTTCAGTTTTAAGGAGTATGCTTTGAGAAGTATTAAGTATTTAGGAAAGTGAAGAAGTAAAGTAAGAAAAGAAGATAGAATTTCAGTTTTAAGTAGTATAACTTTGAGAAATATTAAGTATTTAAAAAAGTGAAGAAGTAAAGTAAGAAAAGAAGGTAGAATTTCAGTTTTAAGGAGTATGCTTTGAGAAGTATTAAGTATTTAGGAAAGTGAATAAGTAAAGTAAGAAAAGAAAATAGAATTTCAGTTTTAAGTAGTATGCTTTGAGAAGTATTAAGTATTTAGAAAAGTGCAGAAGTAAAGTAAAGAAAAGAAGATAGAATTTACGTTTTAAGGATTATGCTTTGAGAAGCATTAAATATTTAGAAAAGTGAAGAAGTAAAGTAAGAAAAAATCATTGAATTTCAGTTTTAAGTAGTATGCTTTGAGAAGTATTAAGTATTTAGAAAAGTGAAGAAGTAAAGTAAGAAAAGAAGATAGAATTTCAGTTTTAAGGAGTATGCTTTGAGAAGTATTAAGTATTTAGGAAAGTGAAGAAGTAAAGTAGAAAAGAAGATAGAATTTCAGTTTTAAGTAGTATGCTTTGAGAAGTATTAAGTATTTAGGAAAGTGAAGAAGTAAAGTAAGAAAAGATCATAGAATTAACGTTTTAAGGAGTATGCTTTGAGAAGTATTAAGTATTTAGAAAAGTGAAGAAGTAAAGTAAGAAAAGAAGATAGAGTTTCAGTTTTAAGTAGTATGCTTTGAGAAGTATTAAGTATTTAGAAAAGTGAAGAAGTAAAGTAAGAAAAGAAGGTAGAATTTGAGTTTTAAGTATTATGCTTTGAGAAGTATTAAGTATTTAGAAAAGTGAAGAAGTAAAGTAAGAAAAGAAAATAGAATTTGAGTTTTAAGTAGTATGCTTTGAGAAGTATTAAGTATTTAGAAAAGTGAAGAAGTAAAGTAAGAAAAAAAGGTAGAATTAACGTTTTAAGGAGTATGCTTTGAGAAGCATTAAATATTTAGAAAAGTGAAGAAGTAAAGTAAGAAAAAATCATTGAATTTGAGTTTTAAGTAGTATGCTTTGAGAAGTATTAAGTATTTAGAAAAGTGAATAAGTAAAGTAAGAAAAGAAAATAGAATTTCAGTTTTAAGGAGTATGCTTTGAGAAGTATTAAGTATTTAGGAAAGTGAAGAAGTAAAGTAGAAAAGAAGATAGAATTTCAGTTTTAAGTAGTATGCTTTGAGAAGTATTAAGTATTTAGGAAAGTGAAGAAGTAAAGTAAGAAAAGATCATAGAATTAACGTTTTAAGGAGTATGCTTTGAGAAGTATTAAGTATTTAGAAAAGTGAAGAAGTAAAGTAAGAAAAGAAGATAGAGTTTCAGTTTTAAGTAGTATGCTTTGAGAAGTATTAAGTATTTAGAAAAGTGAAGAAGTAAAGTAAGAAAAGAAGGTAGAATTTCAGTTTTAAGCAGTATGCTTTGAGAAGTATTAAGTATTTAGGAAAGTGAAGAAGTAAAGTAAGAAAAGAAGATAGAATTTCAGTTTTAAGCAGTATGCTTTGAGAAGTATTAAGTATTTAGAAAATGAAGAAGTAAAGTAAGAAAAGAAAATAGAATTCGAGTTTTAAGGAGTATGCTTTGAGAAGTATTAAGTATTTAGAAAAGTGAAGAAGTAAAGTAAGAAAAGAAGATAGAAATTCAGTTTTAAGGATTATGCTTTGAGAAGTATTAAGTATTTAGAAAAGTGAAGAAGTAAAGTAAGAAAAGAAAATAGAATTTGAGTTTTAAGTAGTATGCTTTGAGAAGTATTAAGTATTTAGAAAAGTGCAGAAGTAAAGTAAGAAAAGAAAATAGAATTTCAGTTTTAAGTAGTATGCTTTGAGAAGTATTAAGTATTTAGAAAAGTGAAGAAGTAAAGTAAGAAAAGAAGGTAGAATTTCAGTTTTAAGGAGTATGCTTTGAGAAGTATTAAGTATTTAAAAAATGAAGAAGTAAAGTAAGAAAAGAAGGTAGAATTTGAGTTTTAAGGAGTATGCTTTGAGAAGTATTAAGTATTTAAAAAAGTGAAGAAGTAAAGTAAGAAAAGATCATAGAATTTGAGTTTTAAGGAGTATGCTTTGAGAAGTATTAAGTATTTAGAAAAGTGAAGAAGTAAAGTAAGAAAAGATCATAGAATTTCAGTTTTAAGTAGTATGCTTTGAGAAGTATTAAGTATTTAGAAAATGAAGAAGTAAAGTAAGAAATGAAGATAGAATTTCAGTTTTAAGGAGTATGCTTTGAGAAGTATTAAGTATTTAGAAAATGAAGAAGTAAAGTAAGAAAAGAAGATAGAATTTGAGTTTTAAGGAGTATGCTTTGAGAAGTATTAAGTATTTAAAAAAGTGAAGAAGTAAAGTAAGAAAAGAAGATAGAATTTGAGTTTTAAGTAGTATAACTTTGAGAAGTATTAAGTATTTAGAAAAGTGCAGAAGTAAAGTAAGAAAAGAAGGTAGAATTAACGTTTTAAGTAGTATGCTTTGAGAAGTATTAAGTATTTAGAAAAGTGAAGAAGTAAAGTAAGAAAAGAAGATAGAATTTGAGTTTTAAGTATTATGCTTTGAGAAGTATTAAGTATTTGGGAAAGTGAATAAGTAAAGTAAGCAAAAGAAAATAGAATTTCAGTTTTAAGGAGTATGCTTTGAGAAGTATTAAGTATTTAGAAAAGTGAAGAAGTAAAGTAAGCAAAAGAAGATAGAATTTCAGTTTTAAGGAGTATGCTTTGAGAAGTATTAAGTATTTAGAAAAGTGAAGAAGTAAAGTAAGAAAAGAAGATAGAATTTCAGTTTTAAGGAGTATGCTTTGAGAAGTATTAAGTATTTAGAAAAGTGAAGAAGTAAAGTAAGAAAAGAAGGTAGAATTAACGTTTTAAGGAGTATGCTTTGAGAAGTATTAAGTATTTAAAAAAGTGAAGAAGTAAAGTAAGAAAAGAAGATAGAATTTCAGTTTTAAGCAGTATGCTTTGAGAAGTATTAAGTATTTAGAAAATGAAGAAGTAAAGTAAGAAAAGAAGGTAGAATTAACGTTTTAAGGAGTATGCTTTGAGAAGTATTAAGTATTTAAAAAAGTGAAGAAGTAAAGTAAGAAAAGAAGATAGAATTTCAGTTTTAAGGAGTATGCTTTGAGAAGTATTAAGTATTTAGGAAAGTGAAGAAGTAAAGTAGAAAAGAAGATAGAATTTCAGTTTTAAGGAGTATGCTTTGAGAAGTATTAAGTATTTAGGAAAGTGAAGAAGTAAAGTAAGAAAAGATCATAGAATTAACGTTTTAAGGATTATGCTTTGAGAAGTATTAAGTATTTAGAAAAGTGAAGAAGTAAAGTAAGAAAAGAAGGTATAATTTGAGTTTTAAGTAGTATGCTTTGAGAAGTATTAAGTATTTAGAAAAGTGAAGAAGTAAAGTAAGCAAAAGAAGATAGAATTTGAGTTTTAAGTAGTATGCTTTGAGAAGTATTAAGTATTTAGAAAAGTGAAGAAGTAAAGTAAGCAAAAGATCATAGAATTTCAGTTTTAAGTAGTATGCTTTGAGAAGTATTAAGTATTTAGAAAAGTGAAGAAGTAAAGTAAGCAAAAGAAGATAGAATTTCAGTTTTAAGGAGTATGCTTTGAGAAGTATTAAGTATTTAGAAAAGTGAAGAAGTAAAGTAAGAAAAGAAGATAGAATTTGAGTTTTAAGGAGTATGCTTTGAGAAGTATTAAGTATTTAGAAAAGTGAAGAAGTAAAGTAAGAAAAGAAGATAGAATTTGAGTTTTAAGTAGTATGCTTTGAGAAGTATTAAGTATTTAGAAAAGTGAAGAAGTAAAGTAAGAAAAGATCATAGAATTTGAGTTTTAAGTAGTATGCTTTGAGAAGTATTAAGTATTTAGAAAAGTGAAGAAGTAAAGTAAGCAAAAGAAAATAGAATTTGAGTTTTAAGGAGTATGCTTTGAGAAGTATTAAGTATTTAGAAAAGTGAAGAAGTAAAGTAAGAAAAGAAGCTAGAATTTACGTTTTAAGGAGTATGCTTTGAGAAGTAATAAGTATTTAGAAAAGTGAAGAAGTAAAGTAAGAAAAGAAGATAGAGTTTCAGTTTTAAGGAATATGCTTTGAAAGTAATAAGTGAATTGAAAAGTGAAGAAGTAAAGTAAGAAATGAAGATAGAGTTTCAGTTTTAAGGAGTATGTTTTGAAAGTAATAAGTATTTAGGAAAGTGAAGAAGTAAAGTAAGAAAAGAAGATAGAATTTGAGTTTTAAGTAGTATGCTTTGAGAAGTATTAAGTGTTTAGAAAATGAAGAAGTAAAGTAAGAAAAGAAGATAGAATTTCAGTTTTAAGTAGTATGCTTTGAGAAGTATTAAGTATTTAGAAAAGTGAATAAGTAAAGTAAGAAAAGAAAATAGAATTTCAGTTTTAAGTAGTATGCTTTGAGAAGTATTAAGTATTTAGAAAAGTGAAGAAGTAAAGTAAGCAAAAGAAGATAGAATTTCAGTTTTAAGGAGTATGCTTTGAGAAGTATTAAGTATTTAGAAAAGTGAAGAAGTAAAGTAAGAAAAGAAGGTAGAATTTGAGTTTTAAGTAGTATGATTTGAGAAGTATTAAGTATTTAGAAAAGTGAAGAAGTAAAGTAAGAAAAGAAGATAGAATTTCAGTTTTAAGTAGTATGCTTTGAGAAGTATTAAGTATTTAGGAAAGTGAAGAAGTAAAGTAGAAAAGAAGATAGAATTTCAGTTTTAAGTAGTATGCTTTGAGAAGTATTAAGTATTTAGGAAAGTGAAGAAGTAAAGTAAGAAAAGATCATAGAATTAACGTTTTAAGGAGTATGCTTTGAGAAGTATTAAGTATTTAGAAAAGTGAAGAAGTAAAGTAAGAAAAGAAGATAGAATTTGAGTTTTAAGTAGTATGCTTTGAGAAGTATTAAGTATTTAGAAAAGTGAAGAAGTAAAGTAAGAAAAGAAGATAGAATTTGAGTTTTAAGTAGTATGCTTTGAGAAGTATTAAGTATTTAGAAAAGTGAAGAAGTAAAGTAAGCAAAAGATCATAGAATTTCAGTTTTAAGTAGTATGCTTTGAGAAGTATTAAGTATTTAGAAAAGTGAAGAAGTAAAGTAAGCAAAAGAAAATAGAATTTGAGTTTTAAGGAGTATGCTTTGAGAAGTATTAAGTATTTAGAAAAGTGAAGAAGTAAAGTAAGAAAAGAAGCTAGAATTTGAGTTTTAAGTATTATGCTTTGAGAAGTATTAAGTATTTAGAAAAGTGAAGAAGTAAAGTAAGAAAAGAAAATAGAATTTGAGTTTTAAGTAGTATGCTTTGAGAAGTATTAAGTATTTAGAAAAGTGAAGAAGTAAAGTAAGAAAAGATCATAGAATTTGAGTTTTAAGTAGTATGCTTTGGGAAGTATTAAGTATTTAGAAAAGTGAAGAAGTAAAGTAAGAAAAGAAGATAGAATTTCAGTTTTAAGGATTATGCTTTGAGAAGTAATAAGTATTATGAAAAGTGAAGAAGTAAAGTAAGAAAAGAAGGTATAATTTGAGTTTTAAGTAGTATGCTTTGAGAAGTATTAAGTATTTAGAAAAGTGAAGAAGTAAAGTAAGCAAAAGAAAATAGAATTTGAGTTTTAAGGAGTATGCTTTGAGAAGTATTAAGTATTTAGAAAAGTGAAGAAGTAAAGTAAGAAAAGAAGCTAGAATTTACGTTTTAAGGATTATGCTTTGAGAAGTATTAAGTATTTAGAAAAGTGAAGAAGTAAAGTAAGAAAAGAAGGTATAATTTGAGTTTTAAGTAGTATGCTTTGAGAAGTATTAAGTATTTAGAAAAGTGAAGAAGTAAAGTAGAAAAGAAGATAGAATTTGAGTTTTAAGGAGTATGCTTTGAGAAGTATTAAGTATTTAGAAAAGTGAAGAAGTAAAGTAAGAAAAGAAGATAGAATTTGAGTTTTAAGTAGTATGCTTTGAGAAGTATTAAGTATTTAGAAAAGTGAAGAAGTAAAGTAAGAAAAGATCATAGAATTTGAGTTTTAAGTAGTATGCTTTGAGAAGTATTAAGTATTTAGAAAAGTGAAGAAGTAAAGTAAGAAAAGAAGGTAGAATTTGAGTTTTAAGTAGTATGATTTGAGAAGTATTAAGTATTTAGAAAGTGAAGAAGTAAAGTAAGAAAAGAAGATAGAATTTGAGTTTTA
>CAMPDV010006995.1:0-16878 GCA_946699065.1 Loxodes magnus
AGAAGATAGAGTTTCAGTTTTAAGGAGTATGCTTTGAGAAGTAATAAGTATTTAGAAAGGTGAATAAGTAAAGTAAGTAAAGAAGATAGAGTTTCAGTTTTAAGGAGTATGATTGGTTATGAAAGAAGTTAGTATTGATAAAAGTGAATAAGTAAAGTAAGAAAAGAAATTAGAATTTCAGTTTTGAGGAGTATTTCTTGGTTATGAAAGAAGTTAGTATTGATAAAAGTGAAGAAGTAAAGTAAGAAAAGAAGATAGAATTTCAGTTTTAAGGAGTATGCTTTGAGAAGTAATAAGTATTTAGAAAGGTGAAGAAGTAAAGAAAGAAAAGAAGATAGAATTTCAGTTTTAAGGAGTATGCTTTGAGAAGTAATAAGTATTTAGAAAGGTGAAGAAGTAAAGTAAGAAAAGAAGATAGAATTTCATTTTTAAGGAGCATGCTTTGAGAAGTAATAAGTATTTAGAAAGGTAAGAAGTAAAGTAAGAAAAGAAGATAGAATTTCAGATTTAAGGAGTATGCTTTGAGAAGTAATAAGTATTTAGAAAGGTGAAGAAGTAAAGTAAGAAAAGAAGATAGAATTTCAGTTTTAAGGAGTATGCTTTGAGAAGTAATCAGTTTTGAGGAAGTATAGTATTGATAAAAGTGAAGAAGTAAAGTAAGAAAAGAAGATAGAATTTCAGTTTTAAGGAGTATGCTTTGAGAAGTAATAAGTATTTAGAAAGGTGAAGAAGTAAAGAAAGAAAAGAAATTAGAATTTCAGTTTTAAGGAGTATGCTATGAGAAGTAATAAGTATTTAGAAAGGTGAAGAAGTAAAGAAAGAAAAGAAGATAGAATTTCAGATTAAAGGAGTATGCTTTGAGAAGTAATAAATATTTAGAAAGGTGAAGAAGTAAAGAAAGAAAAGAAATTAGAATTTCAGTTTTAAGGAGTATGCTTTGAGAAGTAATAAGTATTTAGAAAGGTGAATAAGTAAAGTAAGAAAAGAAGATAGAATTTCAGTTTTAAGGAGTATGCTTTGAGAAGTAATAAGTATTTAGAAAGGTGAATAAGTAAAGAAAGAAAAGAAGATAGAATTTCAGATTAAAGGAGTATGCTTTGAGAAGTAATAAATATTTAGAAAGGTGAAGAAGTAAAGTAAGAAAAGAAATTAGAATTTCAGTTTTAAGGAGTATGCTTTGAGAAGTATTAAGTATTTAGAAAGGTGAAGAAGTAAAGTAAGAAAAGAAATTAGAATTTCAGTTTTAAGGAGTATGCTTTGAGAAGTAATAAGTATTTAGAAAAGTAAGAAGTAAAGTAAGAAAAGAAGATAGAATTTCAGTTTTAAGGAGTATGCTTGGTTATGAAAGAAGTTAGTATTGATAAAAGTGAAGAAGTAAAGAAAGAAAAGAAGATAGAATTTCAGATTAAAGGAGTATACTTTGAGAAGTAATAAATATTTAGAAAGGTGAAGAAGTAAAGTAAGAAAAGAAATTAGAATTTCAGTTTTAAGGAGTATGCTTGGTTATGAAAGAAGTTAGTATTGATAAAAGTGAAGAAGTAAAGAAAGAAAAGAAGATAGAATTTCAGATTTAAGGAGTATACTTTGAGAAGTAATAAGTATTTAGAAAGGTGAAGAAGTAAAGAAAGAAAAGAAGATAGAATTTCAGTTTTAAGGAGTATACTTTGAGAAGTAATAAGTATTTAGAAAGGTGAAGAAGTAAAGAAAGAAAAGAAGATAGAATTTCAGTTTTAAGGAGAATGCTTTGAGAAGTAATAAGTATTTAGAAAGGTAAGAAGTAAAGTAAGAAAAGAAGATAGAATTTCAGTTTTAAGGAGTATGCTTTGAGAAGTAATAAGTATTTAGAAAGGTGAAGAAGTAAAGTAAGAAAAGAAGATAGAATTTCAGTTTTAAGGAGTATGCTTTAAGAAGTAATAAGTATTTAGAAAGGTGAATAAGTAAAGTAAGAAAAGAAGATAGAATTTCAGATTTAAGGAGTATGCTTTGAGAAGTAATAAGTATTTAGAAAGGTAAGAAGTAAAGAAAGAAAAGAAGATAGAATTTCAGATATAAGGAGTATGCTTTGAGAAGTAATAAGTATTTAGAAAGGTGAAGAAGTAAAGTAAGAAAAGAAGATAGAATTTCAGTTTTAAGGAGTATGCTATGAGAAGTAATAAGTATTTAGAAAGGTGAAGAAGTAAAGAAAGAAAAGAAGATAGAATTTCAGTTTTAAGGAGTATGCTTTGAGAAGTAATAAGTATTTAGAAAGGTGAATAAGTAAAGAAAGAAAAGAAGATAGAATTTCAGTTTTAAGGAGTATGCTTTAAGAAGTAATAAGTATTTAGAAAGGTGAATAAGTAAAGTAAGAAAAGAAGATAGAATTTCAGTTTTAAGGAGTATGCTTTGAGAAGTAATAAGTATTTAGAAAGGTGAAGAAGTAAAGAAAGAAAAGAAGATAGAATTTCAGTTTTAAGGAGTATGCTTTGAGAAGTATTAAGTATTTAGAAAGGTGAAGAAGTAAAGTAAGAAAAGAAATTAGAATTTCAGTTTTAAGGAGTATGCTTTGAGAAGTAATAAGTATTTAGAAAAGTAAGAAGTAAAGTAAGAAAAGAAGATAGAATTTCAGTTTTAAGGAGTATGCTTGGTTATGAAAGAAGTTAGTATTGATAAAAGTGAAGAAGTAAAGAAAGAAAAGAAGATAGAATTTCAGATTAAAGGAGTATACTTTGAGAAGTAATAAATATTTAGAAAGGTGAAGAAGTAAAGTAAGAAAAGAAATTAGAATTTCAGTTTTAAGGAGTATGCTTGGTTATGAAAGAAGTTAGTATTGATAAAAGTGAAGAAGTAAAGAAAGAAAAGAAGATAGAATTTCAGATTTAAGGAGTATGCTTTGAGAAGTAATAAGTATTTAGAAAGGTGAATAAGTAAAGTAAGAAAAGAAGATAGAATTTCAGATTTAAGGAGTATACTTTGAGAAGTAATAAGTATTTAGAAAGGTGAAGAAGTAAAGTAAGAAAAGAAGATAGAATTTCAGTTTTAAGGAGTATGCTTTGAGAAGTAATAAGTATTTAGAAAGGTGAATAAGTAAAGAAAGAAAAGAAGATAGAATTTCAGATTTAAGGAGTATGCTTTGAGAAGTAATAAGTATTTAGAAAGGTAAGAAGTAAAGTAAGAAAAGAAGATAGAATTTCAGTTTTAAGGAGTATGCTTTGAGAAGTAATAAGTATTTAGAAAGGTAAGAAGTAAAGTAAGAAAAGAAATTAGAATTTCAGTTTTAAGGAGTATGCTTTGAGAAGTAATAAGTATTTAGAAAGGTGAATAAGTAAAGTAAGAAAAGAAGATAGAATTTCAGTTTTAAGGAGTATGCTTTGAGAAGTAATAAGTATTTAGAAAGGTGAATAAGTAAAGTAAGAAAAGAAGATAGAATTTCAGTTTTAAGGAGTATGCTTTGAGAAGTAATAAGTATTTAGAAAGGTAAGAAGTAAAGTAAGAAAAGAAGATAGAATTTCAGTTTTAAGGAGTATGCTTTGAGAAGTAATAAGTATTTAGAAAGGTGAATAAGTAAAGAAAGAAAAGAAGATAGAATTTCAGTTTTAAGGAGTATGCTTTGAGAAGTAATAAGTATTTAGAAAGGTGAATAAGTAAAGTAAGAAAAGAAGATAGAATTTCAGTTTTAAGGAGTATGCTTTGAGAAGTAATAAGTATTTAGAAAGGTGAATAAGTAAAGAAAGAAAAGAAGATAGAATTTCAGTTTTAAGGAGTATGCTTTGAGAAGTAATAAGTATTTAGAAAGGTGAATAAGTAAAGAAAGAAAAGAAGATAGAATTTCAGTTTTAAGGAGTATGCTTTGAGAAGTAATAAGTATTTAGAAAGGTGAATAAGTAAAGTAAGAAAAGAAATTAGAATTTCAGTTTTGAGGAGTATGCTTGGTTATGAAAGAAGTAAGTATTGATAAAAGTGAAGAAGTAAAGTAAGAAAAGAAGATAGAATTTCAGTTTTAAGGAGTATGCTTTGAGAAGTAATAAGTATTTAGAAAGGTGAAGAAGTAAAGTAAGAAAAGAAGATAGAATTTCAGTTTTAAGGAGTATGCTTTGAGAAGTAATAAGTATTTAGAAAGGTGAAGAAGTAAAGTAAGAAAAGAAGATAGAATTTCAGTTTTAAGGAGTATGCTTTGAGAAGTAATAAGTATTTAGAAAGGTGAAGAAGTAAAGTAAGAAAAGAAGATAGAATTTCAGTTTTAAGGAGTATGCTTTGAGAAGTAATAAGTATTTAGAAAGGTGAAGAAGTAAAGAAAGAAAAGAAGATAGAATTTCAGTTTTAAGGAGTATGCTTTGAGAAGTAATAAGTATTTAGAAAGGTGAATAAGTAAAGTAAGAAAAGAAGATAGAATTTCAGTTTTAAGGAGTATGCTTTGAGAAGTAATAAGTATTTAGAAAGGTAAGAAGTAAAGTAAGAAAAGAAGATAGAATTTCAGTTTTAAGGAGTATGCTTTGAGAAGTAATAAGTATTTAGAAAGGTAAGTAGTAAAGTAAGAAAAGAAGATAGAATTTCAGTTTTAAGGAGTATACTTTGAGAAGTAATAAGTATTTAGAAAGGTGAAGAAGTAAAGTAAGAAAAGAAGATAGAATTTCAGTTTTAAGGAGTATGCTTTGAGAAGTAATAAGTATTTAGAAAGGTGAAGAAGTAAAGTAAGAAAAGAAGATAGAATTTCAGTTTTAAGGAGTATGCTTTGAGAAGTAATAAGTATTTAGAAAGGTGAATAAGTAAAGTAAGAAAAGAAGATAGAATTTCAGTTTTGAGGAGTATGCTTTGAGAAGTAATAAGTATTTAGAAAGGTGAATAAGTAAAGTAAGAAAAGAAGATAGAATTTCAGTTTTAATGAGTATGCTTTGAGAAGTAATAAGTATTTAGAAAGGTGAATAAGTAAAGTAAGAAAAGAAGATAGAATTTCAGTTTTGAGGAGTATGCTTTGAGAAGTAATAAGTATTTAGAAAGGTGAATAAGTAAAGTAAGAAAAGAAATTAGAATTTCAGTTTTGAGGAGTATGCTTTAAGAAGTAATAAGTATTTAGAAAGGTGAATAAGTAAAGTAAGAAAAGAAATTAGAATTTCAGTTTTAAGGAGTATGCTTTGAGAAGTAATAAGTATTTAGAAAGGTGAATAAGTAAAGTAAGAAAAGAAATTAGAATTTCAGTTTTGAGGAGTATGCTTTGAGAAGTAATAAGTATTTAGAAAGGTGAATAAGTAAAGTAAGAAAAGAAATTAGAATTTCAGTTTTGAGGAGTATGCTTTGAGAAGTAATAAGTATTTAGAAAGGTGAGTAAGTAAAGAAAGAAAAGAAATTAGAATTTCAGTTTTGAGGAGTATGCTTTGAGAAGTAATAAGTATTTAGAAAGGTGAATAAGTAAAGTAAGAAAAGAAATTAGAATTTCAGTTTTGAGGAGTATGCTTTAAGAAGTAATAAGTATTTAGAAAGGTGAATAAGTAAAGTAAGAAAAGAAGATAGAATTTCAGTTTTAAGGAGTATGCTTTGAGAAGTAATAAGTATTTAGAAAGGTGAATAAGTAAAGAAAGAAAAGAAATTAGAATTTCAGATTAAAGGAGTATGCTTTAAGAAGTAATAAGTATTTAGAAAGGTAAGAAGTAAAGTAAGAAAAGAAGATAGAATTTCAGTTTTAAGGAGTATGCTTTGAGAAGTAATAAGTATTTAGAAAGGTAAGAAGTAAAGTAAGAAAAGAAGATAGAATTTCAGTTTTAAGGAGTATGCTTTGAGAAGTAATAAGTATTTAGAAAGGTAAGAAGTAAAGTAAGAAAAGAAGATAGAATTTCAGTTTTAAGGAGTATGCTTTGAGAAGTAATAAGTATTTAGAAAGGTGAATAAGTAAAGTAAGAAAAGAAGATAGAATTTCAGATTAAAGGAGTATGCTTTAAGAAGTAATAAGTATTTAGAAAGGTAAGAAGTAAAGTAAGAAAAGAAGATAGAATTTCAGTTTTAAGGAGTATGCTTTGAGAAGTAATAAGTATTTAGAAAGGTGAATAAGTAAAGAAAGAAAAGAAGATAGAATTTCAGTTTTAAGGAGTATGCTTTGAGAAGTAATAAGTATTTAGAAAGGTGAAGAAGTAAAGTAAGAAAAGAAGATAGAATTTCAGTTTTAAGGAGTATGCTTTGAGAAGTAATAAGTATTTAGAAAGGTGAAGAAGTAAAGTAAGAAAAGAAGATAGAATTTCAGTTTTAAGGAGTATGCTTTGAGAAGTAATAAGTATTTAGAAAGGTGAAGAAGTAAAGAAAGAAAAGAAGATAGAATTTCAGTTTTAAGGAGTATGCTTTGAGAAGTAATAAGTATTTAGAAAGGTGAATAAGTAAAGTAAGAAAAGAAGATAGAATTTCAGTTTTAAGGAGTATGCTTTGAGAAGTAATAAGTATTTAGAAAGGTAAGAAGTAAAGTAAGAAAAGAAGATAGAATTTCAGTTTTAAGGAGTATGCTTTGAGAAGTAATAAGTATTTAGAAAGGTAAGTAGTAAAGTAAGAAAAGAAGATAGAATTTCAGTTTTAAGGAGTATACTTTGAGAAGTAATAAGTATTTAGAAAGGTGAAGAAGTAAAGTAAGAAAAGAAGATAGAATTTCAGTTTTAAGGAGTATGCTTTGAGAAGTAATAAGTATTTAGAAAGGTGAAGAAGTAAAGTAAGAAAAGAAGATAGAATTTCAGTTTTAAGGAGTATGCTTTGAGAAGTAATAAGTATTTAGAAAGGTGAATAAGTAAAGTAAGAAAAGAAGATAGAATTTCAGTTTTGAGGAGTATGCTTTGAGAAGTAATAAGTATTTAGAAAGGTGAATAAGTAAAGTAAGAAAAGAAGATAGAATTTCAGTTTTAATGAGTATGCTTTGAGAAGTAATAAGTATTTAGAAAGGTGAATAAGTAAAGTAAGAAAAGAAGATAGAATTTCAGTTTTGAGGAGTATGCTTTGAGAAGTAATAAGTATTTAGAAAGGTGAATAAGTAAAGTAAGAAAAGAAATTAGAATTTCAGTTTTGAGGAGTATGCTTTAAGAAGTAATAAGTATTTAGAAAGGTGAATAAGTAAAGTAAGAAAAGAAATTAGAATTTCAGTTTTAAGGAGTATGCTTTGAGAAGTAATAAGTATTTAGAAAGGTGAATAAGTAAAGTAAGAAAAGAAATTAGAATTTCAGTTTTGAGGAGTATGCTTTGAGAAGTAATAAGTATTTAGAAAGGTGAATAAGTAAAGTAAGAAAAGAAATTAGAATTTCAGTTTTGAGGAGTATGCTTTGAGAAGTAATAAGTATTTAGAAAGGTGAGTAAGTAAAGAAAGAAAAGAAATTAGAATTTCAGTTTTGAGGAGTATGCTTTGAGAAGTAATAAGTATTTAGAAAGGTGAATAAGTAAAGTAAGAAAAGAAATTAGAATTTCAGTTTTGAGGAGTATGCTTTAAGAAGTAATAAGTATTTAGAAAGGTGAATAAGTAAAGTAAGAAAAGAAGATAGAATTTCAGTTTTAAGGAGTATGCTTTGAGAAGTAATAAGTATTTAGAAAGGTGAATAAGTAAAGAAAGAAAAGAAATTAGAATTTCAGATTAAAGGAGTATGCTTTAAGAAGTAATAAGTATTTAGAAAGGTAAGAAGTAAAGTAAGAAAAGAAGATAGAATTTCAGTTTTAAGGAGTATGCTTTGAGAAGTAATAAGTATTTAGAAAGGTAAGAAGTAAAGTAAGAAAAGAAGATAGAATTTCAGTTTTAAGGAGTATGCTTTGAGAAGTAATAAGTATTTAGAAAGGTAAGAAGTAAAGTAAGAAAAGAAGATAGAATTTCAGTTTTAAGGAGTATGCTTTGAGAAGTAATAAGTATTTAGAAAGGTGAATAAGTAAAGTAAGAAAAGAAGATAGAATTTCAGATTAAAGGAGTATGCTTTAAGAAGTAATAAGTATTTAGAAAGGTAAGAAGTAAAGTAAGAAAAGAAGATAGAATTTCAGTTTTAAGGAGTATGCTTTGAGAAGTAATAAGTATTTAGAAAGGTGAATAAGTAAAGAAAGAAAAGAAGATAGAATTTCAGTTTTAAGGAGTATGCTTTGAGAAGTAATAAGTATTTAGAAAGGTGAAGAAGTAAAGTAAGAAAAGAAGATAGAATTTCAGTTTTAAGGAGTATGCTTTGAGAAGTAATAAGTATTTAGAAAGGTAAGTAGTAAAGTAAGAAAAGAAATTAGAATTTCAGTTTTAAGGAGTATGCTTTGAGAAGTAATAAGTATTTAGAAAGGTAAGAAGTAAAGTTAGAAAAGAAATTAGAATTTCAGTTTTGAGGAGTATGCTTTGAGAAGTAATAAGTATTTAGAAAGGTGAAGAAGTAAAGTAAGAAAAGAAATTAGAATTTCAGTTTTGAGGAGTATGCTTTAAGAAGTAATAAGTATTTAGAAAGGTGAATAAGTAAAGTAAGAAAAGAAGATAGAATTTCAGTTTTAAGGAGTATGCTTTGAGAAGTAATAAGTATTTAGAAAGGTGAAGAAGTAAAGAAAGAAAAGAAGATAGAATTTCAGATTTAAGGAGTATGCTTTGAGAAGTAATAAGTATTTAGAAAGGTAAGAAGTAAAGTTAGAAAAGAAATTAGAATTTCAGTTTTGAGGAGTATGCTTTGAGAAGTAATAAGTATTTAGAAAGGTGAAGAAGTAAAGTAAGAAAAGAAATTAGAATTTCAGTTTTGAGGAGTATGCTTTAAGAAGTAATAAGTATTTAGAAAGGTGAATAAGTAAAGTAAGAAAAGAAGATAGAATTTCAGTTTTAAGGAGTATGCTTTGAGAAGTAATAAGTATTTAGAAAGGTGAAGAAGTAAAGAAAGAAAAGAAGATAGAATTTCAGATTTAAGGAGTATGCTTTGAGAAGTAATAAGTATTTAGAAAGGTGAGTAAGTAAAGAAAGAAAAGAAGATAGAATTTCAGTTTTAAGGAGTATACTTTGAGAAGTAATAAGTATTTAGAAAGGTGAATAAGTAAAGTAAGAAAAGAAATTAGAATTTCAGTTTTAAGGAGTATGCTTTGAGAAGTAATAAGTATTTAGAAAGGTAAGAAGTAAAGTAAGAAAAGAAGATAGAATTTCAGTTTTAAGGAGTATGCTTTGAGAAGTAATAAGTATTTAGAAAGGTGAAGAAGTAAAGTAAGAAAAGAAGATAGAATTTCAGTTTTAAGGAGTATACTTTGAGAAGTAATAAGTATTTAGAAAGGTAAGTAGTAAAGTAAGAAAAGAAATTAGAATTTCAGTTTTAAGGAGTATGCTTTGAGAAGTAATAAGTATTTAGAAAGGTAAGAAGTAAAGTTAGAAAAGAAATTAGAATTTCAGTTTTAAGGAGTATGCTTTGAGAAGTAATAAGTATTTAGAAAGGTGAAGAAGTAAAGTAAGAAAAGAAGATAGAATTTCAGATTTAAGGAGTATGCTTTGAGAAGTAATAAGTATTTAGAAAGTTGAAGAAGTAAAGAAAGAAAAGAAGATAGAATTTCAGTTTTAAGGAGTATACTTTGAGAAGTAATAAGTATTTAGAAAGGTGAAGAAGTAAAGTAAGAAAAGAAGATAGAATTTCAGTTTTAAGGAGTATGCTTTGAGAAGTAATAAGTATTTAGAAAGGTAAGTAGTAAAGTAAGAAAAGAAATTAGAATTTCAGTTTTAAGGAGTATGCTTTGAGAAGTAATAAGTATTTAGAAAGGTAAGAAGTAAAGTAAGAAAAGAAGATAGAATTTCAGATTTAAGGAGTATGCTTTGAGAAGTAATAAGTATTTAGAAAGGTAAGAAGTAAAGTAAGAAAAGAAATTAGAATTTCAGTTTTAAGGAGTATGCTTTGAGAAGTAATAAGTATTTAGAAAGGTGAAGAAGTAAAGTAAGAAAAGAAGATAGAATTTCAGTTTTAAGGAGTATACTTTGAGAAGTAATAAGTATTTAGAAAGGTGAATAAGTAAAGTAAGAAAAGAAGATAGAATTTCAGATTTAAGGAGTATACTTTGAGAAGTAATAAGTATTTAGAAAGGTGAAGAAGTAAAGAAAGAAAAGAAGATAGAATTTCAGATTTAAGGAGTATGCTTTGAGAAGTAATAAGTATTTAGAAAGGTAAGAAGTAAAGTAAGAAAAGAAATTAGAATTTCAGTTTTAAGGAGTATGCTTTGAGAAGTAATAAGTATTTAGAAAGGTGAAGAAGTAAAGAAAGAAAAGAAGATAGAATTTCAGATTTAAGGAGTATGCTTTGAGAAGTAATAAGTATTTAGAAAGGTAAGAAGTAAAGTAAGAAAAGAAGATAGAATTTCAGTTTTAAGGAGTATGCTTTGAGAAGTAATAAGTATTTAGAAAGGTGAAGAAGTAAAGTAAGAAAAGAAATTAGAATTTCAGTTTTAAGGAGTATGCTTTGAGAAGTAATAAGTATTTAGAAAGGTGAATAAGTAAAGTAAGAAAAGAAATTAGAATTTCAGTTTTAAGGAGTATGCTTTGAGAAGTAATAAGTATTTAGAAAGGTAAGAAGTAAAGTAAGAAAAGAAATTAGAATTTCAGTTTTAAGGAGTATGCTTTGAGAAGTAATAAGTATTTAGAAAGGTGAAGAAGTAAAGTAAGAAAAGAAGATAGAATTTCAGTTTTAAGGAGTATACTTTGAGAAGTAATAAGTATTTAGAAAGGTGAATAAGTAAAGTAAGAAAAGAAGATAGAATTTCAGTTTTAAGGAGTATGCTTTGAGAAGTAATAAGTATTTAGAAAGGTGAAGAAGTAAAGTAAGAAAAGAAGATAGAATTTCAGTTTTAAGGAGTATGCTTTGAGAAGTAATAAGTATTTAGAAAGGTAAGAAGTAAAGTAAGAAAAGAAATTAGAATTTCAGTTTTAAGGAGTATGCTTTGAGAAGTAATAAGTATTTAGAAAGGTAAGAAGTAAAGTAAGAAAAGAAATTAGAATTTCAGTTTTAAGGAGTATGCTTTGAGAAGTAATAAGTATTTAGAAAGGTGAAGAAGTAAAGTAAGAAAAGAAGATAGAATTTCAGATTTAAGGAGTATGCTTTGAGAAGTAATAAGTATTTAGAAAGGTGAATAAGTAAAGTAAGAAAAGAAGATAGAATTTCAGTTTTAAGGAGTATGCTTTGAGAAGTAATAAGTATTTAGAAAGGTGAATAAGTAAAGTAAGAAAAGAAGATAGAATTTCAGTTTTAAGGAGTATGCTTTGAGAAGTAATAAGTATTTAGAAAGGTGAAGAAGTAAAGAAAGAAAAGAAGATAGAATTTCAGTTTTAAGGAGTATGCTTTGAGAAGTAATAAGTATTTAGAAAGGTGAAGAAGTAAAGTAAGAAAAGAAGATAGAATTTCAGTTTTAAGGAGTATACTTTGAGAAGTAATAAGTATTTAGAAAGGTGAAGAAGTAAAGAAAGAAAAGAAATTAGAATTTCAGTTTTAAGGAGTATACTTTGAGAAGTAATAAGTATTTAGAAAGGTGAAGAAGTAAAGAAAGAAAAGAAATTAGAATTTCAGATTAAAGGAGTATACTTTAAGAAGTAATAAGTATTTAGAAAGGTAAGAAGTAAAGTAAGAAAAGAAATTAGAATTTCAGTTTTAAGGAGTATGCTTTGAGAAGTAATAAGTATTTAGAAAGGTGAATAAGTAAAGTAAGAAAAGAAGATAGAATTTCAGTTTTAAGGAGTATGCTTTGAGAAGTAATAAGTATTTAGAAAGGTGAATAAGTAAAGTAAGAAAAGAAATTAGAATTTCAGTTTTAAGGAGTATGCTTTGAGAAGTAATAAGTATTTAGAAAGGTGAAGAAGTAAAGAAAGAAAAGAAGATAGAATTTCAGATTTAAGGAGTATGCTTTGAGAAGTAATAAGTATTTAGAAAGGTGAATAAGTAAAGTAAGAAAAGAAGATAGAATTTCAGATTTAAGGAGTATGCTTTGAGAAGTAATAAGTATTTAGAAAGGTGAAGAAGTAAAGTAAGAAAAGAAGATAGAATTTCAGTTTTAAGGAGTATACTTTGAGAAGTAATAAGTATTTAGAAAGGTGAAGAAGTAAAGTAAGAAAAGAAGATAGAATTTCAGTTTTAAGGAGTATGCTTTGAGAAGTAATAAGTATTTAGAAAGGTGAAGAAGTAAAGAAAGAAAAGAAGATAGAATTTCAGTTTTAAGGAGTATGCTTTGAGAAGTAATAAGTATTTAGAAAGGTAAGAAGTAAAGTAAGAAAAGAAGATAGAATTTCAGTTTTAAGGAGTATGCTTTGAGAAGTAATAAGTATTTAGAAAGGTGAAGAAGTAAAGTAAGAAAAGAAGATAGAATTTCAGTTTTAAGGAGTATGCTTTGAGAAGTAATAAGTATTTAGAAAGGTGAAGAAGTAAAGAAAGAAAAGAAGATAGAATTTCAGATTTAAGGAGTATGCTTTGAGAAGTAATAAGTATTTAGAAAGGTGAAGAAGTAAAGAAAGAAAAGAAGATAGAATTTCAGATTTAAGGAGTATGCTTTGAGAAGTAATAAGTATTTAGAAAGGTGAAGAAGTAAAGTAAGAAAAGAAGATAGAATTTCAGTTTTAAGGAGTATGCTTTGAGAAGTAATAAGTATTTAGAAAGGTGAAGAAGTAAAGTAAGAAAAGAAGATAGAATTTCAGTTTTAAGGAGTATGCTTTGAGAAGTAATAAGTATTTAGAAAGGTGAAGAAGTAAAGTAAGAAAAGAAGATAGAATTTCAGTTTTAAGGAGTATGCTTTGAGAAGTAATAAGTATTTAGAAAGGTGAAGAAGTAAAGTAAGAAAAGAAGATAGAATTTCAGTTTTAAGGAGTATACTTTGAGAAGTAATAAGTATTTAGAAAGGTGAAGAAGTAAAGAAAGAAAAGAAGATAGAATTTCAGATTTAAGGAGTATGCTTTGAGAAGTAATAAGTATTTAGAAAGGTGAAGAAGTAAAGAAAGAAAAGAAGATAGAATTTCAGATTAAAGGAGTATGCTTTGAGAAGTAATAAGTATTTAGAAAGGTAAGAAGTAAAGTAAGAAAAGAAATTAGAATTTCAGTTTTAAGGAGTATGCTTTGAGAAGTAATAAGTATTTAGAAAGGTGAATAAGTAAAGTAAGAAAAGAAATTAGAATTTCAGTTTTAAGGAGTATGCTTTGAGAAGTAATAAGTATTTAGAAAGGTAAGAAGTAAAGTAAGAAAAGAAGATAGAATTTCAGTTTTAAGGAGTATGCTTTGAGAAGTAATAAGTATTTAGAAAGGTGAAGAAGTAAAGTAAGAAAAGAAGATAGAATTTCAGTTTTAAGGAGTATACTTTGAGAAGTAATAAGTATTTAGAAAGGTGAAGAAGTAAAGTAAGAAAAGAAGATAGAATTTCAGTTTTAAGGAGTATGCTTTGAGAAGTAATAAGTATTTAGAAAGGTGAAGAAGTAAAGAAAGAAAAGAAGATAGAATTTCAGATTTAAGGAGTATGCTTTGAGAAGTAATAAGTATTTAGAAAGGTGAATAAGTAAAGTAAGAAAAGAAGATAGAATTTCAGATTTAAGGAGTATGCTTTGAGAAGTAATAAGTATTTAGAAAGGTGAAGAAGTAAAGTAAGAAAAGAAGATAGAATTTCAGTTTTAAGGAGTATGCTTTGAGAAGTAATAAGTATTTAGAAAGGTGAAGAAGTAAAGTAAGAAAAGAAGATAGAATTTCAGTTTTAAGGAGTATGCTTTGAGAAGTAATAAGTATTTAGAAAGGTGAAGAAGTAAAGTAAGAAAAGAAGATAGAATTTCAGTTTTAAGGAGTATACTTTGAGAAGTAATAAGTATTTAGAAAGGTGAAGAAGTAAAGTAAGAAAAGAAGATAGAATTTCAGTTTTAAGGAGTATGCTTTGAGAAGTAATAAGTATTTAGAAAGGTGAAGAAGTAAAGAAAGAAAAGAAGATAGAATTTCAGATTTAAGGAGTATACTTTGAGAAGTAATAAGTATTTAGAAAGGTGAAGAAGTAAAGTAAGAAAAGAAGATAGAATTTCAGATTAAAGGAGTATGCTTTGAGAAGTAATAAGTATTTAGAAAGGTAAGAAGTAAAGTAAGAAAAGAAGATAGAATTTCAGTTTTAAGGAGTATGCTTTGAGAAGTATTAAGTATTTAGAAAGGTAAGAAGTAAAGTAAGAAAAGAAGATAGAATTTCAGTTTTAAGGAGTATGCTTTGAGAAGTAATAAGTATTTAGAAAGGTAAGAAGTAAAGTAAGAAAAGAAATTAGAATTTCAGTTTTAAGGAGTATGCTTTGAGAAGTAATAAGTATTTAGAAAGGTGAATAAGTAAAGTAAGAAAAGAAATTAGAATTTCAGTTTTAAGGAGTATGCTTTGAGAAGTAATAAGTATTTAGAAAGGTGAAGAAGTAAAGAAAGAAAAGAAGATAGAATTTCAGATTTAAGGAGTATGCTTTGAGAAGTAATAAGTATTTAGAAAGGTGAAGAAGTAAAGTAAGAAAAGAAGATAGAATTTCAGATTAAAGGAGTATGCTTTGAGAAGTAATAAGTATTTAGAAAGGTAAGAAGTAAAGTAAGAAAAGAAATTAGAATTTCAGTTTTAAGGAGTATGCTTTGAGAAGTAATAAGTATTTAGAAAGGTGAAGAAGTAAAGAAAGAAAAGAAGATAGAATTTCAGATTTAAGGAGTATGCTTTGAGAAGTAATAAGTATTTAGAAAGGTGAAGAAGTAAAGTAAGAAAAGAAGATAGAATTTCAGATTAAAGGAGTATGCTTTGAGAAGTAATAAGTATTTAGAAAGGTAAGAAGTAAAGTAAGAAAAGAAATTAGAATTTCAGTTTTAAGGAGTATGCTTTGAGAAGTAATAAGTATTTAGAAAGGTGAAGAAGTAAAGTAAGAAAAGAAGATAGAATTTCAGATTTAAGGAGTATGCTTTGAGAAGTAATAAGTATTTAGAAAGGTGAATAAGTAAAGTAAGAAAAGAAATTAGAATTTCAGTTTTAAGGAGTATGCTTTGAGAAGTAATAAGTATTTAGAAAGGTGAATAAGTAAAGTAAGAAAAGAAGATAGAATTTCAGTTTTAAGGAGTATGCTTTGAGAAGTAATAAGTATTTAGAAAGGTGAAGAAGTAAAGTAAGAAAAGAAATTAGAATTTCAGTTTTAAGGAGTATGCTTTGAGAAGTAATAAGTATTTAGAAAGGTAAGAAGTAAAGTAAGAAAAGAAATTAGAATTTCAGTTTTAAGGAGTATGCTTTGAGAAGTAATAAGTATTTAGAAAGGTAAGAAGTAAAGTAAGAAAAGAAATTAGAATTTCAGTTTTAAGGAGTATGCTTTGAGAAGTAATAAGTATTTAGAAAGGTGAATAAGTAAAGTAAGAAAAGAAGATAGAATTTCAGTTTTAAGGAGTATGCTTTGAGAAGTAATAAGTATTTAGAAAGGTGAAGAAGTAAAGTAAGAAAAGAAATTAGAATTTCAGTTTTAAGGAGTATGCTTTGAGAAGTAATAAGTATTTAGAAAGGTGAAGAAGTAAAGTAAGAAAAGAAATTAGAATTTCAGTTTTAAGGAGTATGCTTTGAGAAGTAATAAGTATTTAGAAAGGTGAAGAAGTAAAGAAAGAAAAGAAGATAGAATTTCAGATTTAAGGAGTATGCTTTGAGAAGTAATAAGTATTTAGAAAGGTAAGAAGTAAAGTAAGAAAAGAAGATAGAATTTCAGTTTTAAGGAGTATGCTTTGAGAAGTAATAAGTATTTAGAAAGGTGAAGAAGTAAAGTAAGAAAAGAAGATAGAATTTCAGATTAAAGGAGTATACTTTGAGAAGTAATAAGTATTTAGAAAGGTAAGAAGTAAAGTAAGAAAAGAAATTAGAATTTCAGTTTTAAGGAGTATGCTTTGAGAAGTAATAAGTATTTAGAAAGGTGAAGAAGTAAAGTAAGAAAAGAAGATAGAATTTCAGTTTTAAGGAGTATGCTTTGAGAAGTAATAAGTATTTAGAAAGGTAAGAAGTAAAGTAAGAAAAGAAGATAGAATTTCAGTTTTAAGGAGTATGCTTTGAGAAGTAATAAGTATTTAGAAAGGTGAAGAAGTAAAGAAAGAAAAGAAGATATAATTTCAGTTTTAAGGAGTATGCTTTGAGAAGTAATAAGTATTTAGAAAGGTGAAGAAGTAAAGTAAGAAAAGAAATTAGAATTTCAGTTTTAAGGAGTATGCTTTGAGAAGTAATAAGTATTTAGAAAGGTGAATAAGTAAAGTAAGAAAAGAAGATAGAATTTAAGTTTTAATGAGTATGCTTTGAGAAGTAATAAGTATTTAGAAAGGTGAAGAAGTAAAGTAAGAAAAGAAATTAGAATTTCAGTTTTAAGGAGTATGCTTTGAGAAGTAATAAGTATTTAGAAAGGTGAAGAAGTAAAGTAAGAAAAGAAGATAGAATTTCAGTTTTAAGGAGTATACTTTGAGAAGTAATAAGTATTTAGAAAGGTGAAGAAGTAAAGTAAGAAAAGAAATTAGAATTTCAGTTTTAAGGAGTATGCTTTGAGAAGTAATAAGTATTTAGAAAGGTGAATAAGTAAAGTAAGAAAAGAAGATAGAATTTCAGTTTTAAGGAGTATGCTTTGAGAAGTAATAAGTATTTAGAAAGGTGAAGAAGTAAAGAAAGAAAAGAAGATAGAATTTCAGTTTTAAGGAGTATGCTTTGAGAAGTAATAAGTATTTAGAAAGGTGAGTAAGTAAAGAAAGAAAAGAAGATAGAATTTCAGTTTTAAGGAGTATGCTTTGAGAAGTAATAAGTATTTAGAAAGGTAAGAAGTAAAGTAAGAAAAGAAGATAGAATTTCAGTTTTAAGGAGTATGCTTTGAGAAGTAATAAGTATTTAGAAAGGTGAAGAAGTAAAGTAAGAAAAGAAGATAGAATTTCAGTTTTAAGGAGTATGCTTTGAGAAGTAATAAGTATTTAGAAAGGTGAAGAAGTAAAGTAAGAAAAA
>CAMPDV010006996.1:0-27348 GCA_946699065.1 Loxodes magnus
AACTTTTTTTTCATACATTGTTAACTCACTCTGATATTAAAATTTCGTATTCTCACTCCAAAACACTTCAAAAACTATGCTTTTTTCCCTTCAAAAAATAAACTAACTTTTTTTCATACTTTGTTAACTCACTCTGATATTAAAATTTCGTATTCTCACTCCAAAAACACTTCAAAAACTATGCTTTTTTCCCTTCTAAAAAATAAACTAACTTTTTTTCATACTTTGTTAACTCACTCTGATATTAAAATTTCGTATTCTCACTCCAAAACACTTCAAAAAACTATGCTTTTTTTCTATGTAAAAATAAACTAACTTTTTTTTCATACTTTGTTAACTCACTCTGATATTAAAATTTCGTATTCTCACTCCAAAACACTTCAAAAACTATGCTTTTTTCCCTTGTAAAAATAAACTAACTTTTTTTTCATACTTTGTTAACTCACTCTGATATTAAAATTTCGTATTCTCACTCCAAAACACTTCAAAAACTATGCTTTTTTCCCTATCAAAAAATAAACTAACTTTTTTTCATACTTTGTTAACTCACTCTGATATTAAAATTTCGTATTCTCACTCCAAAACACTTCAAAAACTATGCTTTTTTTCCCTTCAAAAAATAAACTAACTTTTTTTCATACTTTGTTAACTCACTCTGATATTAAAATTTCGTATTCTCACTCCAAAACACTTCAAAAACTATGCTTTTTTCCCTTCAAAAAATAAACTAACTTTTTTTCATACTTTGTTAACTCACTCTGATATTAAAATTTCGTATTCTCACTCCAAAACACTTCAAAAACTATGCTTTTTTCCCTATCAAAAAATAAACTAACTTTTTTTTCATACTTTGTTAACTCACTCTGATATTAAAATTTCGTATTCTCACTCCAAAACACTTCAAAAAACTATGCTTTTTTCCCTTCAAAAAATAAACTAACTTTTTTTCATACTTTGTTAACTCACTCTGATATTAAAATTTCGTATTCTCACTCCAAAACACTTCAAAAACTATGCTTTTTTTCCCTTCAAAAAATAAACTAACTTTTTTTCATACTTTGTTAACTCACTCTGATATTAAAATTTCGTATTCTCACTCCAAAACACTTCAAAAACTATGCTTTTTTTCTATGTAAAAAATAAACTAACTTTTTTTTCATACTTTGTTAACTCACTCTGATATTAAAATTTCGTATTCTCACTCCAAAACACTTCAAAAACTATGCTTTTTTCCCTTCATGTAAAAATAAACTAACTTTTTTTCATACTTTGTTAACTCACTCTGATATTAAAATTTCGTATTCTCACTCCAAAACACTTCAAAAACTATGCTTTTTTCCCTTCTAAAAAATAAACTAACTTTTTTTCATACTTTGTTAACTCACTCTGATATTAAAATTTCGTATTCTCACTCCAAAACACTTCAAAAACTATGCTTTTTTTCCTATGTAAAAAATAAACTAACTTTTTTTCATACTTTGTTAACTCACTCTGATATTAAAATTTCGTATTCTCACTCCAAAACACTTCAAAAACTATGCTTTTTTTTTCCCTTCTAAAAATAAACTAACTTTTTTTCATACTTTGTTAACTCACTCTGATATTAAAATTTCGTATTCTCACTCCAAAACACTTCAAAAACTATGCTTTTTTTCCTTCAAAAAATAAACTAACTTTTTTTCATACTTTGTTAACTCACTCTGATATTAAAATTTCGTATTCTCACTCCAAAACACTTCAAAAACTATGCTTTTTTTCTATGTAAAAATAAACTAACTTTTTTTCATACTTTGTTAACTCACTCTGATATTAAAATTTCGTATTCTCACTCCAAAACACTTCAAAAACTATGCTTTTTTCCCTTCAAAAAATAAACTAACTTTTTTTCATACTTTGTTAACTCACTCTGATATTAAAATTTCGTATTCTCACTCCAAAACACTTCAAAAACTATGCTTTTTTCCCTTCAAAAAAATAAACTAACTTTTTTTCATACTTTGTTAACTCACTCTGATATTAAAATTTCGTATTCTCACTCCAAAACACTTCAAAAACTATGCTTTTTTCCCTTCAAAAAATAAACTAACTTTTTTTCATACTTTGTTAACTCACTCTGATATTAAAATTTCGTATTCTCACTCCAAAACACTTCAAAAACTATGCTTTTTTCCCTTCAAAAAATAAACTAACTTTTTTTTCATACTTTGTTAACTCACTCTGATATTAAAAATTTCGTATTCGTATTCTCACTCCAAAACACTTCAAAAACTATGCTTTTTTCCCTATGTAAAAAATAAACTAACTTTTTTTCATACTTTGTTAACTCACTCTGATATTAAAATTTCGTATTCTCACTCCAAAACACTTCAAAAACTATGCTTTTTTCCCTTCTAAAAATAAACTAACTTTTTTTCATACTTTGTTAACTCACTCTGATATTAAAATTTCGTATTCTCACTCCAAAACACTTCAAAAAACTATGCTTTTTTCCCTTCAAAAAATAAACTAACTTTTTTTCATACTTTGTTAACTCACTCTGATATTAAAATTTCGTATTCTCACTCCAAAACACTTCAAAAAACTATGCTTTTTTTCCCTTCAAAAAAATAAACTAACTTTTTTTCATACTTTGTTAACTCACTCTGATATTAAAATTTCGTATTCTCACTCCAAAACACTTCAAAAACTATGCTTTTTTTTCTATGTAAAAATAAACTAACTTTTTTTTCATACTTTGTTAACTCACTCTGATATTAAAATTTCGTATTCTCACTCCAAAACACTTCAAAAACTATGCTTTTTTCCCTATGTAAAAAATAAACTAACTTTTTTTCATACTTTGTTAACTCACTCTGATATTAAAATTTCGTATTCTCACTCCAAAACACTTCAAAAACTATGCTTTTTTCCCTTCAAAAAATAAACTAACTTTTTTTCATACTTTGTTAACTCACTCTGATATTAAAATTTCGTATTCTCACTCCAAAACACTTCAAAAACTATGCTTTTTTCCCTTCAAAAAATAAACTAACTTTTTTTCATACTTTGTTAACTCACTCTGATATTAAAATTTCGTATTCTCACTCCAAAACACTTCAAAAACTATGCTTTTTTTCCCTTCAAAAAATAAACTAACTTTTTTTCATACTTTGTTAACTCACTCTGATATTAAAATTTCGTATTCTCACTCCAAAACACTTCAAAAACTATGCTTTTTTCCCTTCAAAAAATAAACTAACTTTTTTTCATACTTTGTTAACTCACTCTGATATTAAAATTTCGTATTCTCACTCCAAAACACTTCAAAAACTATGCTTTTTTTCCCTTCAAAAAATAAACTAACTTTTTTTCATACTTTGTTAACTCACTCTGATATTAAAATTTCGTATTCTCACTCCAAAACACTTCAAAAACTATGCTTTTTTCCCTATGTAAAAATAAACTAACTTTTTTTCATACTTTGTTAACTCACTCTGATATTAAAATTTCGTATTCTCACTCCAAAACACTTCAAAAACTATGCTTTTTTTCTATGTAAAAATAAACTAACTTTTTTTCATACTTTGTTAACTCACTCTGATATTAAAATTTCGTATTCTCACTCCAAAACACTTCAAAAACTATGCTTTTTTTCCCTTCAAAAAATAAACTAACTTTTTTTCATACTTTGTTAACTCACTCTGATATTAAAATTTCGTATTCTCACTCCAAAACACTTCAAAAACTATGCTTTTTTCCCTTCTAAAAATAAACTAACTTTTTTTCATACTTTGTTAACTCACTCTGATATTAAAATTTCGTATTCTCACTCCAAAACACTTCAAAAACTATGCTTTTTTTTCTATGTAAAAAATAAACTAACTTTTTTTCATACTTTGTTAACTCACTCTGATATTAAAATTTCGTATTCTCACTCCAAAACACTTCAAAAACTATGCTTTTTTTCTATGTAAAAATAAACTAACTTTTTTTCATACTTTGTTAACTCACTCTGATATTAAAATTTCGTATTCTCACTCCAAAACACTTCAAAAACTATGCTTTTTTCCCTTCAAAAAATAAACTAACTTTTTTTCATACTTTGTTAACTCACTCTGATATTAAAATTTCGTATTCTCACTCCAAAACACTTCAAAAACTATGCTTTTTTCCCTTCAAAAAATAAACTAACTTTTTTTCATACTTTGTTAACTCACTCTGATATTAAAATTTCGTATTCTCACTCCAAAACACTTCAAAAACTATGCTTTTTTCCCTTCAAAAAATAAACTAACTTTTTTTCATACTTTGTTAACTCACTCTGATATTAAAATTTCGTATTCTCACTCCAAAACACTTCAAAAACTATGCTTTTTTCCCTTCAAAAAATAAACTAACTTTTTTTCATACTTTGTTAACTCACTCTGATATTAAAATTTCGTATTCTCACTCCAAAACACTTCAAAAACTATGCTTTTTTCCCTTCAAAAAATAAACTAACTTTTTTTCATACTTTGTTAACTCACTCTGATATTAAAATTTCGTATTCTCACTCCAAAACACTTCAAAAACTATGCTTTTTTTCCTTCAAAAAATAAACTAACTTTTTTTCATACTTTGTTAACTCACTCTGATATTAAAATTTCGTATTCTCACTCCAAAACACTTCAAAAACTATGCTTTTTTCCCTTCTAAAAATAAACTAACTTTTTTTCATACTTTGTTAACTCACTCTGATATTAAAATTTCGTATTCTCACTCCAAAACACTTCAAAAAACTATGCTTTTTTCTATGTAAAAAATAAACTAACTTTTTTTCATACTTTGTTAACTCACTCTGATATTAAAATTTCGTATTCTCACTCCAAAACACTTCAAAAACTATGCTTTATTTCTATGTAAAAATAAACTAACTTTTTTTCATACTTTGTTAACTCACTCTGATATTAAAATTTCGTATTCTCACTCCAAAACACTTCAAAAACTATGCTTTTTTCCCTTCAAAAAATAAACTAACTTTTTTTCATACTTTGTTAACTCACTCTGATATTAAAATTTCGTATTCTCACTCCAAAACACTTCAAAAACTATGCTTTTTTTCTATGTAAAAATAAACTAACTTTTTTTCATACTTTGTTAACTCACTCTGATATTAAAATTTCGTATTCTCACTCCAAAACACTTCAAAAACTATGCTTTTTTTCCCTTCAAAAAATAAACTAACTTTTTTTCATACTTTGTTAACTCACTCTGATATTAAAATTTCGTATTCTCACTCCAAAACACTTCAAAAACTATGCTTTTTTCCCTTCAAAAAATAAACTAACTTTTTTTCATACTTTGTTAACTCACTCTGATATTAAAATTTCGTATTCTCACTCCAAAACACTTCAAAAACTATGCTTTTTTCCCTTCAAAAAATAAACTAACTTTTTTTCATACTTTGTTAACTCACTCTGATATTAAAATTTCGTATTCTCACTCCAAAACACTTCAAAAACTATGCTTTTTTCCCTTCAAAAAATAAACTAACTTTTTTTCATACTTTGTTAACTCACTCTGATATTAAAATTTCGTATTCTCACTCCAAAACACTTCAAAAACTATGCTTTTTTCCCTTCAAAAAATAAACTAACTTTTTTTCATACTTTGTTAACTCACTCTGATATTAAAATTTCGTATTCTCACTCCAAAACACTTCAAAAACTATGCTTTTTTTCCTTCAAAAAATAAACTAACTTTTTTTCATACTTTGTTAACTCACTCTGATATTAAAATTTCGTATTCTCACTCCAAAACACTTCAAAAACTATGCTTTTTTCCCTTCTAAAAATAAACTAACTTTTTTTCATACTTTGTTAACTCACTCTGATATTAAAATTTCGTATTCTCACTCCAAAACACTTCAAAAACTATGCTTTTTTTCTATGTAAAAATAAACTAACTTTTTTTTCATACTTTGTTAACTCACTCTGATATTAAAAATTTCGTATTCTCACTCCAAAACACTTCAAAAACTATGCTTTATTTCTATGTAAAAATAAACTAACTTTTTTTCATACTTTGTTAACTCACTCTGATATTAAAATTTCGTATTCTCACTCCAAAACACTTCAAAAACTATGCTTTTTTCCCTTCAAAAAATAAACTAACTTTTTTTCATACTTTGTTAACTCACTCTGATATTAAAATTTCGTATTCTCACTCCAAAACACTTCAAAAACTATGCTTTTTTCTATGTAAAAATAAACTAACTTTTTTTCATACTTTGTTAACTCACTCTGATATTAAAATTTCGTATTCTCACTCCAAAACACTTCAAAAACTATGCTTTTTTTTCTATGTAAAAATAAACTAACTTTTTTTCATACTTTGTTAACTCACTCTGATATTAAAATTTCGTATTCTCACTCCAAAACACTTCAAAAACTATGCTTTTTTTCTATGTAAAAATAAACTAACTTTTTTTCATACTTTGTTAACTCACTCTGATATTAAAATTTCGTATTCTCACTCCAAAACACTTCAAAAACTATGCTTTTTTCCCTTCAAAAAATAAACTAACTTTTTTTCATACTTTGTTAACTCACTCTGATATTAAAATTTCGTATTCTCACTCCAAAACACTTCAAAAACTATGCTTTTTTTCTATGTAAAAATAAACTAACTTTTTTTCATACTTTGTTAACTCACTCTGATATTAAAATTTCGTATTCTCACTCCAAAACACTTCAAAAACTATGCTTTTTTCCCTTCAAAAAATAAACTAACTTTTTTTCATACTTTGTTAACTCACTCTGATATTAAAATTTCGTATTCTCACTCCAAAACACTTCAAAAACTATGCTTTTTTCCCTTCAAAAAATAAACTAACTTTTTTTCATACTTTGTTAACTCACTCTGATATTAAAATTTCGTATTCTCACTCCAAAACACTTCAAAAACTATGCTTTTTTCCCTTCAAAAAATAAACTAACTTTTTTTCATACTTTGTTAACTCACTCTGATATTAAAATTTCGTATTCTCACTCCAAAACACTTCAAAAACTATGCTTTTTTCCCTTCAAAAAATAAACTAACTTTTTTTCATACTTTGTTAACTCACTCTGATATTAAAATTTCGTATTCTCACTCCAAAACACTTCAAAAACTATGCTTTTTTCCCTTCAAAAAATAAACTAACTTTTTTTCATACTTTGTTAACTCACTCTGATATTAAAATTTCGTATTCTCACTCCAAAACACTTCAAAAACTATGCTTTTTTCCCTTCAAAAAATAAACTAACTTTTTTTCATACTTTGTTAACTCACTCTGATATTAAAATTTCGTATTCTCACTCCAAAACACTTCAAAAACTATGCTTTTTTCCCTTCAAAAAATAAACTAACTTTTTTTCATACTTTGTTAACTCACTCTGATATTAAAATTTCGTATTCTCACTCCAAAACACTTCAAAAACTATGCTTTTTTTCCTTCAAAAAATAAACTAACTTTTTTTCATACTTTGTTAACTCACTCTGATATTAAAATTTCGTATTCTCACTCCAAAACACTTCAAAAACTATGCTTTTTTCCCTTCTAAAAATAAACTAACTTTTTTTCATACTTTGTTAACTCACTCTGATATTAAAATTTCGTATTCTCACTCCAAAACACTTCAAAAACTATGCTTTTTTTCTATGTAAAAATAAACTAACTTTTTTTCATACTTTGTTAACTCACTCTGATATTAAAATTTCGTATTCTCACTCCAAAACACTTCAAAAACTATGCTTTATTTCTATGTAAAAATAAACTAACTTTTTTTCATACTTTGTTAACTCACTCTGATATTAAAATTTCGTATTCTCACTCCAAAACACTTCAAAAACTATGCTTTTTTCCCTTCAAAAAATAAACTAACTTTTTTTCATACTTTGTTAACTCACTCTGATATTAAAATTTCGTATTCTCACTCCAAAACACTTCAAAAACTATGCTTTTTTCTATGTAAAAATAAACTAACTTTTTTTCATACTTTGTTAACTCACTCTGATATTAAAATTTCGTATTCTCACTCCAAAACACTTCAAAAACTATGCTTTTTTTCTATGTAAAAATAAACTAACTTTTTTTCATACTTTGTTAACTCACTCTGATATTAAAATTTCGTATTCTCACTCCAAAACACTTCAAAAACTATGCTTTTTTTCTATGTAAAAATAAACTAACTTTTTTTCATACTTTGTTAACTCACTCTGATATTAAAATTTCGTATTCTCACTCCAAAACACTTCAAAAACTATGCTTTTTTCCCTTCTAAAAATAAACTAACTTTTTTTCATACTTTGTTAACTCACTCTGATATTAAAATTTCGTATTCTCACTCCAAAACACTTCAAAAACTATGCTTTTTTTTATGTAAAAATAAACTAACTTTTTTTCATACTTTGTTAACTCACTCTGATATTAAAATTTCGTATTCTCACTCCAAAACACTTCAAAAACTATGCTTTTTTTCTATGTAAAAATAAACTAACTTTTTTTCATACTTTGTTAACTCACTCTGATATTAAAATTTCGTATTCTCACTCCAAAACACTTCAAAAACTATGCTTTTTTCCCTTCTAAAAATAAACTAACTTTTTTTCATACTTTGTTAACTCACTCTGATATTAAAATTTCGTATTCTCACTCCAAAACACTTCAAAAACTATGCTTTTTTTCTATGTAAAAATAAACTAACTTTTTTTCATACTTTGTTAACTCACTCTGATATTAAAATTTCGTATTCTCACTCCAAAACACTTCAAAAACTATGCTTTTTTTCTATGTAAAAATAAACTAACTTTTTTTCATACTTTGTTAACTCACTCTGATATTAAAATTTCGTATTCTCACTCCAAAACACTTCAAAAACTATGCTTTTTTTCTATGTAAAAATAAACTAACTTTTTTTCATACTTTGTTAACTCACTCTGATATTAAAATTTCGTATTCTCACTCCAAAACACTTCAAAAACTATGCTTTTTTCCCTTCAAAAAATAAACTAACTTTTTTTCATACTTTGTTAACTCACTCTGATATTAAAATTTCGTATTCTCACTCCAAAACACTTCAAAAACTATGCTTTTTTCCCTTCAAAAAATAAACTAACTTTTTTTCATACTTTGTTAACTCACTCTGATATTAAAATTTCGTATTCTCACTCCAAAACACTTCAAAAACTATGCTTTTTTTCTATGTAAAAATAAACTAACTTTTTTTTATACTTTGTTAACTCACTCTGATATTAAAATTTCGTATTCTCACTCCAAAACACTTCAAAAACTATGCTTTTTTTCTATGTAAAAATAAACTAACTTTTTTTCATACTTTGTTAACTCACTCTGATATTAAAATTTCGTATTCTCACTCCAAAACACTTCAAAAACTATGCTTTTTTCCCTTCAAAAAATAAACTAACTTTTTTTATACTTTGTTAACTCACTCTGATATTAAAATTTCGTATTCTCACTCCAAAACACTTCAAAAACTATGCTTTTTTCCCTTCTAAAAATAAACTAACTTTTTTTCATACTTTGTTAACTCACTCTGATATTAAAATTTCGTATTCTCACTCCAAAACACTTCAAAAACTATGCTTTTTTTTATGTAAAAAATAAACTAACTTTTTTTCATACTTTGTTAACTCACTCTGATATTAAAATTTCGTATTCTCACTCCAAAACACTTCAAAAACTATGCTTTTTTTCCCTTCTAAAAATAAACTAACTTTTTTTCATACTTTGTTAACTCACTCTGATATTAAAATTTCGTATTCTCACTCCAAAACACTTCAAAAACTATGCTTTTTTTCTATGTAAAAATAAACTAACTTTTTTTCATACTTTGTTAACTCACTCTGATATTAAAATTTCGTATTCTCACTCCAAAACACTTCAAAAACTATGCTTTTTTTCCCTTCTAAAAATAAACTAACTTTTTTTCATACTTTGTTAACTCACTCTGATATTAAAATTTCGTATTCTCACTCCAAAACACTTCAAAAACTATGCTTTTTTTCTATGTAAAAATAAACTAACTTTTTTTCATACTTTGTTAACTCACTCTGATATTAAAATTTCGTATTCTCACTCCAAAACACTTCAAAAACTATGCTTTTTTTCCTTCAAAAAATAAACTAACTTTTTTTCATACTTTGTTAACTCACTCTGATATTAAAATTTCGTATTCTCACTCCAAAACACTTCAAAAACTATGCTTTTTTCCCTTCAAAAAATAAACTAACTTTTTTTCATACTTTGTTAACTCACTCTGATATTAAAATTTCGTATTCTCACTCCAAAACACTTCAAAAACTATGCTTTTTTTCCCTTCAAAAAATAAACTAACTTTTTTTTCATACTTTGTTAACTCACTCTGATATTAAAATTTCGTATTCTCACTCCAAAACACTTCAAAAACTATGCTTTTTTTCTATGTAAAAATAAACTAACTTTTTTTCATACTTTGTTAACTCACTCTGATATTAAAATTTCGTATTCTCACTCCAAAACACTTCAAAAACTATGCTTTTTTCCCTTCAAAAAATAAACTAACTTTTTTTCATACTTTGTTAACTCACTCTGATATTAAAATTTCGTATTCTCACTCCAAAACACTTCAAAAACTATGCTTTTTTCCCTTCAAAAAATAAACTAACTTTTTTTCATACTTTGTTAACTCACTCTGATATTAAAATTTCGTATTCTCACTCCAAAACACTTCAAAAACTATGCTTTTTTTCCCTTCTAAAAATAAACTAACTTTTTTTCATACTTTGTTAACTCACTCTGATATTAAAATTTCGTATTCTCACTCCAAAACACTTCAAAAACTATGCTTTTTTCCCTTCAAAAAATAAACTAACTTTTTTTCATACTTTGTTAACTCACTCTGATATTAAAATTTCGTATTCTCACTCCAAAACACTTCAAAAACTATGCTTTTTTCTATGTAAAAATAAACTAACTTTTTTTCATACTTTGTTAACTCACTCTGATATTAAAATTTCGTATTCTCACTCCAAAACACTTCAAAAACTATGCTTTTTTCCCTTCTAAAAATAAACTAACTTTTTTTCATACTTTGTTAACTCACTCTGATATTAAAATTTCGTATTCTCACTCCAAAACACTTCAAAAACTATGCTTTTTTCCCTTCAAAAAATAAACTAACTTTTTTTCATACTTTGTTAACTCACTCTGATATTAAAATTTCGTATTCTCACTCCAAAACACTTCAAAAACTATGCTTTTTTCCCTTCAAAAAATAAACTAACTTTTTTTCATACTTTGTTAACTCACTCTGATATTAAAATTTCGTATTCTCACTCCAAAACACTTCAAAAACTATGCTTTTTTTCTATGTAAAAATAAACTAACTTTTTTTCATACTTTGTTAACTCACTCTGATATTAAAATTTCGTATTCTCACTCCAAAACACTTCAAAAACTATGCTTTTTTTCTATGTAAAAATAAACTAACTTTTTTTCATACTTTGTTAACTCACTCTGATATTAAAATTTCGTATTCTCACTCCAAAACACTTCAAAAACTATGCTTTTTTCCCTTCAAAAAATAAACTAACTTTTTTTCATACTTTGTTAACTCACTCTGATATTAAAATTTCGTATTCTCACTCCAAAACACTTCAAAAACTATGCTTTTTTCCCTTCAAAAAATAAACTAACTTTTTTTCATACTTTGTTAACTCACTCTGATATTAAAATTTCGTATTCTCACTCCAAAACACTTCAAAAACTATGCTTTTTTCCCTTCAAAAAATAAACTAACTTTTTTTCATACTTTGTTAACTCACTCTGATATTAAAATTTCGTATTCTCACTCCAAAACACTTCAAAAACTATGCTTTTTTCCCTTCAAAAAATAAACTAACTTTTTTTCATACTTTGTTAACTCACTCTGATATTAAAATTTCGTATTCTCACTCCAAAACACTTCAAAAACTATGCTTTTTTCCCTTCAAAAAATAAACTAACTTTTTTTCATACTTTGTTAACTCACTCTGATATTAAAATTTCGTATTCTCACTCCAAAACACTTCAAAAACTATGCTTTTTTTCTATGTAAAAATAAACTAACTTTTTTTCATACTTTGTTAACTCACTCTGATATTAAAATTTCGTATTCTCACTCCAAAACACTTCAAAAACTATGCTTTTTTTCTATGTAAAAATAAACTAACTTTTTTTCATACTTTGTTAACTCACTCTGATATTAAAATTTCGTATTCTCACTCCAAAACACTTCAAAAACTATGCTTTTTTTCCTTCAAAAAATAAACTAACTTTTTTTCATACTTTGTTAACTCACTCTGATATTAAAATTTCGTATTCTCACTCCAAAACACTTCAAAAACTATTCTTTTTTTCTATGTAAAAATAAACTAACTTTTTTTCATACTTTGTTAACTCACTCTGATATTAAAATTTCGTATTCTCACTCCAAAACACTTCAAAAACTATGCTTTTTTTCCCTTCTAAAAATAAACTAACTTTTTTTCATACTTTGTTAACTCACTCTGATATTAAAATTTCGTATTCTCACTCCAAAACACTTCAAAAACTATTCTTTTTTTCTATGTAAAAATAAACTAACTTTTTTTCATACTTTGTTAACTCACTCTGATATTAAAATTTCGTATTCTCACTCCAAAACACTTCAAAAACTATGCTTTTTTCCCTTCAAAAAATAAACTAACTTTTTTTCATACTTTGTTAACTCACTCTGATATTAAAATTTCGTATTCTCACTCCAAAACACTTCAAAAACTATGCTTTTTTTCTATGTAAAAATAAACTAACTTTTTTTCATACTTTGTTAACTCACTCTGATATTAAAATTTCGTATTCTCACTCCAAAACACTTCAAAAACTATGCTTTTTTTCCTTCAAAAAATAAACTAACTTTTTTTCATACTTTGTTAACTCACTCTGATATTAAAATTTCGTATTCTCACTCCAAAACACTTCAAAAACTATGCTTTTTTCCCTTCAAAAAATAAACTAACTTTTTTTCATACTTTGTTAACTCACTCTGATATTAAAATTTCGTATTCTCACTCCAAAACACTTCAAAAACTATGCTTTTTTCCCTTCAAAAAATAAACTAACTTTTTTTCATACTTTGTTAACTCACTCTGATATTAAAATTTCGTATTCTCACTCCAAAACACTTCAAAAACTATGCTTTTTTTCCCTTCAAAAAATAAACTAACTTTTTTTCATACTTTGTTAACTCACTCTGATATTAAAATTTCGTATTCTCACTCCAAAACACTTCAAAAACTATGCTTTTTTCTATGTAAAAATAAACTAACTTTTTTTCATACTTTGTTAACTCACTCTGATATTAAAATTTCGTATTCTCACTCCAAAACACTTCAAAAACTATGCTTTTTTTCTATGTAAAAATAAACTAACTTTTTTTCATACTTTGTTAACTCACTCTGATATTAAAATTTCGTATTCTCACTCCAAAACACTTCAAAAACTATGCTTTTTTCCCTTCTAAAAATAAACTAACTTTTTTTCATACTTTGTTAACTCACTCTGATATTAAAATTTCGTATTCTCACTCCAAAACACTTCAAAAACTATGCTTTTTTTCCCTTCAAAAAATAAACTAACTTTTTTTCATACTTTGTTAACTCACTCTGATATTAAAATTTCGTATTCTCACTCCAAAACACTTCAAAAACTATGCTTTTTTCCCTTCAAAAAATAAACTAACTTTTTTTCATACTTTGTTAACTCACTCTGATATTAAAATTTCGTATTCTCACTCCAAAACACTTCAAAAACTATGCTTTTTTCCCTTCAAAAAATAAACTAACTTTTTTTCATACTTTGTTAACTCACTCTGATATTAAAATTTCGTATTCTCACTCCAAAACACTTCAAAAACTATGCTTTTTTCCCTTCAAAAAATAAACTAACTTTTTTTCATACTTTGTTAACTCACTCTGATATTAAAATTTCGTATTCTCACTCCAAAACACTTCAAAAACTATGCTTTTTTTCTATGTAAAAATAAACTAACTTTTTTTCATACTTTGTTAACTCACTCTGATATTAAAATTTCGTATTCTCACTCCAAAACACTTCAAAAACTATGCTTTTTTTTCTATGTAAAAATAAACTAACTTTTTTTCATACTTTGTTAACTCACTCTGATATTAAAATTTCGTATTCTCACTCCAAAACACTTCAAAAACTATGCTTTTTTTCCCTTCTAAAAATAAACTAACTTTTTTTCATACTTTGTTAACTCACTCTGATATTAAAATTTCGTATTCTCACTCCAAAACACTTCAAAAACTATGCTTTTTTCCCTTCAAAAAATAAACTAACTTTTTTTCATACTTTGTTAACTCACTCTGATATTAAAATTTCGTATTCTCACTCCAAAACACTTCAAAAACTATGCTTTTTTTCTATGTAAAAATAAACTAACTTTTTTTCATACTTTGTTAACTCACTCTGATATTAAAATTTCGTATTCTCACTCCAAAACACTTCAAAAACTATGCTTTTTTCCCTTCAAAAAATAAACTAACTTTTTTTCATACTTTGTTAACTCACTCTGATATTAAAATTTCGTATTCTCACTCCAAAACACTTCAAAAACTATGCTTTTTTCCCTTCAAAAAATAAACTAACTTTTTTTTCATACTTTGTTAACTCACTCTGATATTAAAATTTCGTATTCTCACTCCAAAACACTTCAAAAACTATGCTTTTTTCCCTTCAAAAAATAAACTAACTTTTTTTCATACTTTGTTAACTCACTCTGATATTAAAATTTCGTATTCTCACTCCAAAACACTTCAAAAACTATGCTTTTTTCCCTTCAAAAAATAAACTAACTTTTTTTCATACTTTGTTAACTCACTCTGATATTAAAATTTCGTATTCTCACTCCAAAACACTTCAAAAACTATGCTTTTTTCCCTTCAAAAAATAAACTAACTTTTTTTCATACTTTGTTAACTCACTCTGATATTAAAATTTCGTATTCTCACTCCAAAACACTTCAAAAACTATGCTTTTTTTCCCTTCAAAAAATAAACTAACTTTTTTTCATACTTTGTTAACTCACTCTGATATTAAAATTTCGTATTCTCACTCCAAAACACTTCAAAAACTATTCTTTTTTTCTATGTAAAAATAAACTAACTTTTTTTTCATACTTTGTTAACTCACTCTGATATTAAAATTTCGTATTCTCACTCCAAAACACTTCAAAAACTATGCTTTTTTTCTATGTCAAAAAATAAACTAACTTTTTTTCATACTTTGTTAACTCACTCTGATATTAAAATTTCGTATTCTCACTCCAAAACACTTCAAAAACTATGCTTTTTTCCCTTCAAAAAATAAACTAACTTTTTTTCATACTTTGTTAACTCACTCTGATATTAAAATTTCGTATTCTCACTCCAAAACACTTCAAAAACTATGCTTTTTTCCCTTCAAAAAATAAACTAACTTTTTTTCATACTTTGTTAACTCACTCTGATATTAAAATTTCGTATTCTCACTCCAAAACACTTCAAAAACTATGCTTTTTTCCCTTCAAAAAATAAACTAACTTTTTTTCATACTTTGTTAACTCACTCTGATATTAAAATTTCGTATTCTCACTCCAAAAACACTTCAAAAAACTATGCTTTTTTTCTATGTAAAAATAAACTAACTTTTTTTTCATACTTTGTTAACTCACTCTGATATTAAAATTTCGTATTCTCACTCCAAAACACTTCAAAAACTATGCTTTTTTTCTATGTAAAAATAAACTAACTTTTTTTCATACTTTGTTAACTCACTCTGATATTAAAATTTCGTATTCTCACTCCAAAACACTTCAAAAAACTATGCTTTTTTCCCTTCAAAAAATAAACTAACTTTTTTTCATACTTTGTTAACTCACTCTGATATTAAAAATTTCGTATTCTCACTCCAAAACACTTCAAAAACTATGCTTTTTTTCCCTTCAAAAAATAAAACTAACTTTTTTTCATACTTTGTTAACTCACTCTGATATTAAAATTTCGTATTCTCACTCCAAAACACTTCAAAAACTATTCTTTTTTTCCCTTCAAAAAATAAACTAACTTTTTTTCATACTTTGTTAACTCACTCTGATATTAAAATTTCGTATTCTCACTCCAAAACACTTCAAAAACTATGCTTTTTTTTCTATGTAAAAATAAACTAACTTTTTTTCATACTTTGTTAACTCACTCTGATATTAAAATTTCGTATTCTCACTCCAAAACACTTCAAAAACTATGCTTTTTTCCCTTCAAAAAATAAACTAACTTTTTTTCATACTTTGTTAACTCACTCTGATATTAAAATTTCGTATTCTCACTCCAAAACACTTCAAAAACTATGCTTTTTTCCCTTCAAAAAATAAACTAACTTTTTTTCATACTTTGTTAACTCACTCTGATATTAAAATTTCGTATTCTCACTCCAAAACACTTCAAAAACTATGCTTTTTTCCCTTCAAAAAATAAACTAACTTTTTTTTCATACTTTGTTAACTCACTCTGATATTAAAATTTCGTATTCTCACTCCAAAACACTTCAAAAACTATGCTTTTTTCCCTTCAAAAAATAAACTAACTTTTTTTCATACTTTGTTAACTCACTCTGATATTAAAATTTCGTATTCTCACTCCAAAACACTTCAAAAACTATGCTTTTTTCCCTTCAAAAAATAAACTAACTTTTTTTCATACTTTGTTAACTCACTCTGATATTAAAATTTCGTATTCTCACTCCAAAACACTTCAAAAAACTATGCTTTTTTCCCTTCAAAAAATAAACTAACTTTTTTTTCATACTTTGTTAACTCACTCTGATATTAAAATTTCGTATTCTCACTCCAAAACACTTCAAAAACTATGCTTTTTTTCGTATGTCACTCCAAAAATCAAAAAACTAAACTAACTTTTTTTCATACTTTGTTAACTCACTCTGATATTAAAATTTCGTATTCTCACTCAAAACACTTCAAAAACTATGCTTTTTTTCCCTTCTAAAAATAAACTAACTTTTTTTCATACTTTGTTAACTCACTCTGATATTAAAATTTCGTATTCTCACTCCAAAACACTTCAAAAACTATGCTTTTTTCCCTTCAAAAAAATAAACTAACTTTTTTTTCATACTTTGTTAACTCACTCTGATATTAAAATTTCGTATTCTCACTCCAAAACACTTCAAAAACTATGCTTTTTTCCCTTCAAAAAATAAACTAACTTTTTTTCATACTTTGTTAACTCACTCTGATATTAAAATTTCGTATTCTCACTCCAAAACACTTCAAAAACTATGCTTTTTTTCCCTTCAAAAAATAAACTAACTTTTTTTTCATACTTTGTTAACTCACTCTGATATTAAAATTTCGTATTCTCACTCCAAAACACTTCAAAAAACTATGCTTTTTTTTCTATGTAAAAAATAAACTAACTTTTTTTCATACTTTGTTAACTCACTCTGATATTAAAATTTCGTATTCTCACTCCAAAACACTTCAAAAACTATGCTTTTTTCCCTTCAAAAAATAAACTAACTTTTTTTCATACTTTGTTAACTCACTCTGATATTAAAATTTCGTATTCTCACTCCAAAACACTTCAAAAACTATGCTTTTTTCCCTTCAAAAAATAAACTAACTTTTTTTCATACTTTGTTAACTCACTCTGATATTAAAATTTCGTATTCTCACTCCAAAACACTTCAAAAAACTATGCTTTTTTCCCTTCAAAAAATAAACTAACTTTTTTTCATACTTTGTTAACTCACTCTGATATTAAAATTTCGTATTCTCACTCCAAAACACTTCAAAAACTATGCTTTTTTTTCTATGTAAAAATAAAACTAACTTTTTTTCATACTTTGTTAACTCACTCTGATATTAAAATTTCGTATTCTCACTCCAAAACACTTCAAAAACTATGCTTTTTTTCTATGTAAAAATAAACTAACTTTTTTTCATACTTTGTTAACTCACTCTGATATTAAAATTTCGTATTCTCACTCCAAAACACTTCAAAAACTATGCTTTTTTTTCTATGTAAAAATAAACTAACTTTTTTTCATACTTTGTTAACTCACTCTGATATTAAAATTTCGTATTCTCACTCCAAAACACTTCAAAAACTATGCTTTTTTCCCTTCAAAAAATAAACTAACTTTTTTTTCATACTTTGTTAACTCACTCTGATATTAAAATTTCGTATTCTCACTCCAAAACACTTCAAAAACTATGCTTTTTTTTCTATGTAAAAATAAACTAACTTTTTTTCATACTTTGTTAACTCACTCTGATATTAAAATTTCGTATTCTCACTCCAAAACACTTCAAAAACTATGCTTTTTTTCTATGTAAAAATAAACTAACTTTTTTTCATACTTTGTTAACTCACTCTGATATTAAAATTTCGTATTCTCACTCCAAAACACTTCAAAAACTATGCTTTTTTCCCTTCAAAAAATAAACTAACTTTTTTTCATACTTTGTTAACTCACTCTGATATTAAAAATTTCGTATTCTCACTCCAAAACACTTCAAAAACTATGGCTTTTTTTCTATGTAAAAATAAACTAACTTTTTTTTCATACTTTGTTAACTCACTCTGATATTAAAAATTTCGTATTCTCACTCCAAAACACTTCAAAAACTATGCTTTTTTTTCTATGTAAAAATAAACTAACTTTTTTTCATACTTTGTTAACTCACTCTGATATTAAAATTTCGTATTCTCACTCCAAAACACTTCAAAAACTATGCTTTTTTTCCCTTCAAAAAAATAAACTAACTTTTTTTCATACTTTGTTAACTCACTCTGATATTAAAATTTCGTATTCTCACTCCAAAACACTTCAAAAAACTATGCTTTTTTTCCCTTCAAAAAATAAACTAACTTTTTTTCATACTTTGTTAACTCACTCTGATATTAAAATTTCGTATTCTCACTCCAAAACACTTCAAAAAAACTATGCTTTTTTTTCTATGTAAAAAATAAACTAACTTTTTTTCATACTTTGTTAACTCACTCTGATATTAAAATTTCGTATTCTCACTCCAAAAACACTTCAAAAACTATGCTTTTTTTCCTTCAAAAAATAAACTAACTTTTTTTCATACTTTGTTAACTCACTCTGATATTAAAATTTCGTATTCTCACTCCAAAACACTTCAAAAACTATGCTTTTTTTCTATGTAAAAATAAACTAACTTTTTTTCATACTTTGTTAACTCACTCTGATATTAAAATTTCGTATTCTCACTCCAAAACACTTCAAAAACTATGCTTTTTTTCTATGTAAAAATAAACTAACTTTTTTTCATACTTTGTTAACTCACTCAGATATTAAAATTTCGTATTCTCACTCCAAAACACATCAAAAACTATGCTTTTTTTTCTATGTAAAAAATAAACTAACTTTTTTTCATACTTTGTTAACTCACTCTGATATTAAAATTTCGTATTCTCACTCCAAAACACTTCAAAAAACTATGCTTTTTTTCCCTTCAAAAAATAAACTAACATTTTTTTCATACTTTGTTAACTCACTCTGATATTAAAATTTCGTATTCTCACTCCAAAACACTTCAAAAAACTATGCTTTTTTCCCTTCAAAAAATAAACTAACTTTTTTTCATACTTTGTTAACTCACTCTGATATTAAAATTTCGTATTCTCACTCCAAAACACTTCAAAAAACTATGCTTTTTTTCTATGTAAAAATAAACTAACTTTTTTTTCATACTTTGTTAACTCACTCTGATATTAAAATTTCGTATTCTCACTCCAAAACACTTCAAAAACTATGCTTTTTTCCCTTCCAAAAAAATAAACTAACTTTTTTTCATACTTTGTTAACTCACTCTGATATTAAAATTTCGTATTCTCACTCCAAAACACTTCAAAAAACTATGCTTTTTTTTCCCTTCAAAAAAATAAACTAACTTTTTTTCATACTTTGTTAACTCACTCTGATATTAAAAATTTCGTATTCTCACTCCAAAAACACTTCAAAAAACTATGCTTTTTTCCCTTCAAAAAATAAACTAACTTTTTTTCATACTTTGTTAACTCACTCTGATATTAAAATTTCGTATTCTCACTCCAAAACACTTCAAAAACTATGCTTTTTTTCCTTCTAAAAAATAAACTAACTTTTTTTCATACTTTGTTAACTCACTCTGATATTAAAATTTCGTATTCTCACTCCAAAACACTTCAAAAAACTATGCTTTTTTTCCCTTCAAAAAATAAACTAACTTTTTTTCATACTTTGTTAACTCACTCTGATATTAAAATTTCGTATTCTCACTCCAAAACACTTCAAAAACTATGCTTTTTTTCCCTTCAAAAAATAAACTAACTTTTTTTCATACTTTGTTAACTCACTCTGATATTAAAATTTCGTATTCTCACTCCAAAACACTTCAAAAAACTATGCTTTTTTTCCCTTCAAAAAATAAACTAACTTTTTTTCATACTTTGTTAACTCACTCTGATATTAAAATTTCGTATTCTCACTCCAAAAACACTTCAAAAAAACTATGCTTTTTTTCCCTTCTAAAAATAAAACTAACTTTTTTTTCATACTTTGTTAACTCACTCTGATATTAAAATTTCGTATTCTCACTCCAAAAACACTTCAAAAAACTATGCTTTTTTTCCCTTCAAAAAATAAACTAACTTTTTTTTCATACTTTGTTAACTCACTCTGATATTAAAATTTCGTATTCTCACTCCAAAACACTTCAAAAACTATGCTTTTTTCCTTCAAAAAATAAACTAACTTTTTTTCATACTTTGTTAACTCACTCTGATATTAAAATTTCGTATTCTCACTCCAAAACACTTCAAAAAAACTATGCTTTTTTTCCCTTCAAAAAATAAACTAACTTTTTTTTCATACTTTGTTAACTCACTCTGATATTAAAATTTCGTATTCTCACTCCAAAAACACTTCAAAAACTATGCTTTTTTCCCTTCAAAAAAATAAACTAACTTTTTTTTCATACTTTGTTAACTCACTCTGATATTAAAATTTCGTATTCTCACTCCAAAACACTTCAAAAACTATGCTTTTTTTCCTTCAAAAAATAAACTAACTTTTTTTCATACTTTGTTAACTCACTCTGATATTAAAATTTCGTATTTCCACTCCAAAAACACTTCAAAAAACTATGCTTTTTTCCCTTCTAAAAAATAAACTAACTTTTTTTCATACTTTGTTAACTCACTCTGATATTAAAAATTTCGTATTCTCACTCCAAAAACACTTCAAAAACTATGCTTTTTTCCCTTCAAAAAATAAACTAACTTTTTTTTCATACTTTGTTAACTCACTCTGATATTAAAATTTCGTATTCTCACTCCAAAACACTTCAAAAAACTATGCTTTTTTTCCCTTCAAAAAATAAACTAACTTTTTTTCATACTTTGTTAACTCACTCTGATATTAAAATTTCGTATTCTCACTCCAAAAACACTTCAAAAAACTATGCTTTTTTTCTATGTAAAAATAAACTAACTTTTTTTCATACTTTGTTAACTCACTCTGATATTAAAATTTTCGTATTCTCACTCCAAAACACTTCAAAAAACTATGCTTTTTTCCCTTCAAAAAATAAACTAACTTTTTTTCATACTTTGTTAACTCACTCTGATATTAAAATTTCGTATTCTCACTCCAAAACACTTCAAAAAACTATGCTTTTTTTCTATGTAAAAATAAACTAACTTTTTTTTCATACTTTGTTAACTCACTCTGATATTAAAATTTCGTATTCTCACTCCAAAACACTTCAAAAACTATGCTTTTTTCTATGTAAAAAATAAACTAACTTTTTTTTCATACTTTGTTAACTCACTCTGATATTAAAATTTCGTATTCTCACTCCAAAAACACTTCAAAAACTATGCTTTTTTTCTATGTAAAAATAAACTAACTTTTTTTCATACTTTGTTAACTCACTCTGATATTAAAATTTCGTATTTCTCACTCCAAAAACACTTCAAAAACTATGCTTTTTTTCCCTTCAAAAAATAAACTAACTTTTTTTCATACTTTGTTAACTCACTCTGATATTAAAAATTTCGTATTCTCACTCCAAAACACTTCAAAAACTATGCTTTTTTTCCCTTCAAAAAATAAACTAACTTTTTTTCATACTTTGTTAACTCACTCTGATATTAAAATTTCGTATTCTCACTCCAAAACACTTCAAAAACTATGCTTTTTTTCTATGTAAAAATAAACTAACTTTTTTTCATACTTTGTTAAACTCACTCTGATATTAAAATTTCGTATTCTCACTCCAAAACACTTCAAAAAACTATGCTTTTTTTCCCTTCAAAAAATAAACTAACTTTTTTTTCATACTTTGTTAACTCACTCTGATATTAAAATTTCGTATTCTCACTCCAAAACACTTCAAAAACTATGCTTTTTTTCTCCTTCTAAAAAATAAACTAACTTTTTTTCATACTTTGTTAACTCACTCTGATATTAAAAATTTCGTATTCTCACTCCAAAAACCTTCAAAAACTATGCTTTTTTCCTTCAAAAAATAAACTAACTTTTTTTCCATACTTTGTTAACTCACTCTGATATTAAAATTTCGTATTCTCACTCCAAAACACTTCAAAAACTATGCTTTTTTTCCCTTCAAAAAAATAAACTAACTTTTTTTCATACTTTGTTAACTCACTCTGATATTAAAATTTCGTATTCTCACTCCAAAACACTTCAAAAACTATGCTTTTTTTCTATGTAAAAATAAACTAACTTTTTTTCATACTTTGTTAACTCACTCTGATATTAAAATTTCGTATTCTCACTCCAAAACACTTCAAAAACTATGCTTTTTTTCCCTTCTAAAAATAAACTAACTTTTTTTCATACTTTGTTAACTCACTCTGATATTAAAATTTCGTATTCTCACTCCAAAACACTTCAAAAACTATGCTTTTTTTCTATGTAAAAATAAACTAACTTTTTTTCATACTTTGTTAACTCACTCTGATATTAAAATTTCGTATTCTCACTCCAAAACACTTCAAAAACTATGCTTTTTTCCCTTCTAAAAATAAACTAACTTTTTTTCATACTTTGTTAACTCACTCTGATATTAAAATTTCGTATTCTCACTCCAAAACACTTCAAAAACTATGCTTTTTTCCCTTCTAAAAATAAACTAACTTTTTTTCATACTTTGTTAACTCACTCTGATATTAAAATTTCGTATTCTCACTCCAAAACACTTCAAAAACTATGCTTTTTTCCCTTCAAAAAATAAACTAACTTTTTTTCATACTTTGTTAACTCACTCTGATATTAAAATTTCGTATTCTCACTCCAAAACACTTCAAAAAACTATGCTTTTTTTCCCTTCAAAAAATAAACTAACTTTTTTTCATACTTTGTTAACTCACTCTGATATTAAAATTTCGTATTCTCACTCCAAAACACTTCAAAAACTATGCTTTTTTCCCTTCTAAAAATAAACTAACTTTTTTTCATACTTTGTTAACTCACTCTGATATTAAAATTTCGTATTCTCACTCCAAAAACACTTCAAAAACTATGCTTTTTTCCCTTCAAAAATAAACTAACTTTTTTTCATACTTTGTTAACTCACTCTGATATTAAAATTTCGTATTCTCACTCCAAAACACTTCAAAAACTATGCTTTTTTTCCCTTCTAAAAATAAAACTAACTTTTTTTCATACTTTGTTAACTCACTCTGATATTAAAATTTCGTATTCTCACTCCAAAACACTTCAAAAACTATGCTTTTTTTCCCTCAAAAAATAAACTAACTTTTTTTCATACTTTGTTAACTCACTCTGATATTAAAATTTCGTATTCTCACTCCAAAACACTTCAAAAACTATGCTTTTTTTCCCTTCTAAAAATAAACTAACTTTTTTTCATACTTTGTTAACTCACTCTGATATTAAAATTTCGTATTCTCACTCCAAAACACTTCAAAAACTATGCTTTTTTCCCTTCTAAAAATAAACTAACTTTTTTTCATACTTTGTTAACTCACTCTGATATTAAAATTTCGTATTCTCACTCCAAAACACTTCAAAAACTATGCTTTTTTCCCTTCTAAAAATAAACTAACTTTTTTTCATACTTTGTTAACTCACTCTGATATTAAAATTTCGTATTCTCACTCCAAAACACTTCAAAAAACTATGCTTTTTTCCCTTCAAAAAATAAACTAACTTTTTTTCATACTTTGTTAACTCACTCTGATATTAAAATTTCGTATTCTCACTCCAAAACACTTCAAAAACTATGCTTTTTTCCCTTCTAAAAATAAACTAACTTTTTTTCATACTTTGTTAACTCACTCTGATATTAAAATTTCGTATTCTCACTCCAAAACACTTCAAAAACTATGCTTTTTTTCCCTTCTAAAAATAAACTAACTTTTTTTCATACTTTGTTAACTCACTCTGATATTAAAATTTCGTATTCTCACTCCAAAACACTTCAAAAACTATGCTTTTTTTCTATGTAAAAATAAACTAACTTTTTTTCATACTTTGTTAACTCACTCTGATATTAAAATTTCGTATTCTCACTCCAAAACACTTCAAAAACTATGCTTTTTTTCTATGTAAAAATAAACTAACTTTTTTTCATACTTTGTTAACTCACTCTGATATTAAAATTTCGTATTCCTCACTCCAAAACACTTCAAAAACTATGCTTTTTTCCCTTCAAAAAATAAACTAACTTTTTTTCATACTTTGTTAACTCACTCTGATATTAAAATTTCGTATTCTCACTCCAAAACACTTCAAAAACTATGCTTTTTTTCTATGTAAAAATAAACTAACTTTTTTTCATACTTTGTTAACTCACTCTGATATTAAAATTTCGTATTCTCACTCCAAAACACTTCAAAAACTATGCTTTTTTCCCTTCTAAAAATAAACTAACTTTTTTTCATACTTTGTTAACTCACTCTGATATTAAAATTTCGTATTCTCACTCCAAAACACTTCAAAAACTATGCTTTTTTCCCTTCTAAAAATAAACTAACTTTTTTTCATACTTTGTTAACTCACTCTGATATTAAAATTTCGTATTCTCACTCCAAAACACTTCAAAAACTATGCTTTTTTCCCTTCTAAAAATAAACTAACTTTTTTTCATACTTTGTTAACTCACTCTGATATTAAAATTTCGTATTCTCACTCCAAAACACTTCAAAAACTATGCTTTTTTCCCTTCTAAAAATAAACTAACTTTTTTTCATACTTTGTTAACTCACTCTGATATTAAAATTTCGTATTCTCACTCCAAAACACTTCAAAAACTATGCTTTTTTCCCTTCTAAAAATAAACTAACTTTTTTTCATACTTTGTTAACTCACTCTGATATTAAAATTTCGTATTCTCACTCCAAAACACTTCAAAAAACTATGCTTTTTTTCCCTTCAAAAAATAAACTAACTTTTTTTCATACTTTGTTAACTCACTCTGATATTAAAATTTCGTATTCTCACTCCAAAACACTTCAAAAACTATGCTTTTTTCCCTTCTAAAAATAAACTAACTTTTTTTCATACTTTGTTAACTCACTCTGATATTAAAATTTCGTATTCTCACTCCAAAACACTTCAAAAAACTATGCTTTTTTTCCCTTCAAAAAATAAACTAACTTTTTTTCATACTTTGTTAACTCACTCTGATATTAAAATTTCGTATTCTCACTCCAAAACACTTCAAAAACTATGCTTTTTTCCCTTCTAAAAATAAACTTAACTTTTTTTCATACTTTGTTAACTCACTCTGATATTAAAATTTCGTATTCTCACTCCAAAACACTTCAAAAACTATGCTTTTTTTCCCTTCAAAAAATAAACTAACTTTTTTCATACTTTGTTAACTCACTCTGATATTAAAATTTCGTATTCTCACTCCAAAACACTTCAAAAACTATGCTTTTTTCCCTTCTAAAAATAAACTAACTTTTTTTCATACTTTGTTAACTCACTCTGATATTAAAATTTCGTATTCTCACTCCAAAACACTTCAAAAACTATGCTTTTTTCCCTTCTAAAAATAAACTAACTTTTTTTCATACTTTGTTAACTCACTCTGATATTAAAATTTCGTATTCTCACTCCAAAACACTTCAAAAACTATGCTTTTTTCCCTTCTAATAATAAACTAACTTTTTTTCATACTTTGTTAACTCACTCTGATATTAAAATTTCGTATTCTCACTCCAAAACACTTCAAAAACTATGCTTTTTTCCCTTCAAAAAATAAACTAACTTTTTTTCATACTTTGTTAACTCACTCTGATATTAAAATTTCGTATTCTCACTCCAAAACACTTCAAAAACTATGCTTTTTTCCCTTCTAAAAATAAACTAACTTTTTTTCATACTTTGTTAACTCACTCTGATATTAAAATTTCGTATTCTCACTCCAAAACACTTCAAAAACTATGCTTTTTTTCTATGTAAAAATAAACTAACTTTTTTTCATACTTTGTTAACTCACTCTGAATATTAAAATTTCGTATTCTCACTCCAAAACACTTCAAAAACTATGCTTTTTTCCCTTCTAAAAATAAACTAACTTTTTTTCATACTTTGTTAACTCACTCTGATATTAAAATTTCGTATTCTCACTCCAAAACACTTCAATAAACTATGCTTTTTTCCCTTCAAAAAATAAACTAACTTTTTTTCATACTTTGTTAACTCACTCTGATATTAAAATTTCGTATTCTCACTCCAAAACACTTCAAAAACTATGCTTTTTTCCCTTCTAAAAATAAACTAACTTTTTTTCATACTTTGTTAACTCACTCTGATATTAAAATTTCGTATTCTCACTCCAAAACACTTCAAAAACTATGCTTTTTTCCCTTCTAAAAATAAACTAACTTTTTTTCATACTTTGTTAACTCACTCTGATATTAAAATTTCGTATTCTCACTCCAAAACACTTCAAAAACTATGCTTTTTTTCTATGTAAAAATAAACTAACTTTTTTTCATACTTTGTTAACTCACTCTGATATTAAAATTTCGTATTCTCACTCAAAAACACTTCAAAAACTATGCTTTTTTCCCTTCTAAAAATAAAACTAACTTTTTTTCATACTTTGTTAACTCACTCTGATATTAAAATTTCGTATTCTCACTCCAAAACACTTCAAAAACTATGCTTTTTTCCCTTCTAAAAATAAACTAACTTTTTTTCATACTTTGTTAACTCACTCTGATATTAAAATTTCGTATTCTCAC
>CAMPDV010006997.1:0-18861 GCA_946699065.1 Loxodes magnus
ACTATTTTTCATACATTGTTAACTCACTCTGGTATTAAAATTTCGTATTCTCACTTCAAAACATATCAAAAACTGTGCTTATTATTACTTTAAAAATTACACAACTATTTTTCATACATTGTTAACTCACTCTGGTATTAAAATCTCGTATTCTCACTTCAAAACATATCAAAACAATGTTTTTTTTACTTTAAAAATTACACAACTATTTTTCATACATTGTTAACTCCCTCTGGTATTAAAATTTCGTATTCTCACTTCAAAACATATCAAAAACTGTGCTTATTATTACTTTAAAAATTACACAACTATTTTTCATACATTGTTAACTCACTCTGGTATTAAAATTTCGTATTCTCACTTCAAAACATTTCAAAAACTGTGCTTATTATTACTTTAAAAATTACACAACTATTTTTTCATACATTGTTAACTCACTCTGGTATTAAAATTTCGTATTCTCACTTCAAAACATTTCAAAACATTGTTTTTTTTTACTTTAAAAATTACACAACTATTTTTCATACATTGTTAACTGGTATTAAAATTTCGTATTCTCACTTCAAAACATATCAAAAACTGTGCTTATTATTACTTTAAAAATTACACAACTATTTTTCATACATTGTTAACTCACTCTGGTATTAAAATTTCGTATTCTCACTTCAAAACATATCAAAAACTGTGCTTATTATTACTTTAAAAATTACACAACTATTTTTCATACATTGTTAACTCACTCTGGTATTAAAATTTCGTATTCTCACTTCAAAACATATCAAAAACTGTGCTTATTATTACTTTAAAAATTACACAACTATTTTTCATACATTGTTAACTCACTCTGGTATTAAAATTTCGTATTCTCACTTCAAAACATATCAAAAACTGTGCTTATTATTACTTTAAAAATTACACAACTATTTTTCATACATTGTTAACTCACTCTGGTATTAAAATTTCGTATTCTCACTTCAAAACATTTCAAAACAATGTTTTTTTTTACTTTAAAAATTACACAACTATTTTTCATACATTGTTAACTCACTCTGGTATTAAAATCTCGTATTCTCACTTCAAAACATATCAAAAACTGTGCTTATTATTACTTTAAAAATTACACAACTATTTTTCATACATTGTTAACTCACTCTGGTATTAAAATCTCGTATTCTCACTTCAAAACATATCAAAACAATGTTTTTTTTTACTTTAAAAATTACACAACTATTTTTCATACATTGTTAACTCCCTCTGGTATTAAAATTTCGTATTCTCACTTCAAAACATATCAAAAACTGTGCTTATTATTACTTTAAAAATTACACAACTATTTTTCATACATTGTTAACTCACTCTGGTATTAAAATTTCGTATTCTCACTTCAAAACATTTCAAAACATTGTTTTTTTTTACTTTAAAAATTACACAACTATTTTTCATACATTGTTAACTCCCTCTGGTATTAAAATCTCGTATTCTCACTTCAAAACATATCAAAAACTGTGCTTATTATTACTTTAAAAATTACACAACTATTTTTCATACATTGTTAACTCACTCTGGTATTAAAATTTCGTATTCTCACTTCAAAACATATCAAAACTGTGCTTATTATTACTTTAAAAATTACACAACTATTTTTCATACATTGTTAACTCCCTCTGGTATTAAAATTTCGTATTCTCACTTCAAAACATATCAAAAACTGTGCTTATTATTACTTTAAAAATTACACAACTATTTTTCATACATTGTTAACTCCCTCTGGTATTAAAATTTCGTATTCTCACTTCAAAACATATCAAAAACTGTGCTTATTATTACTTTAAAAATTACACAACTATTTTTCATACATTGTTAACTCACTCTGGTATTAAAATCTCGTATTCTCACTTCAAAACATTTCAAAACAATGTTTTTTTTTACTTTAAAAATTACACAACTATTTTTCATACATTGTTAACTCACTCTGGTATTAAAATCTCGTATTCTCACTTCAAAACATATCAAAAACTGTGCTTATTATTACTTAAAAATTACACAACTATTTTTCATACATTGTTAACTCACTCTGGTATTAAAATTTCGTATTCTCACTTCAAAACATATCAAAAACTGTGCTTATTATTACTTTAAAAATTACACAACTATTTTTCATACATTGTTAACTCACTCTGGTATTAAAATCTCGTATTCTCACTTCAAAACATATCAAAACAATGTTTTTTTTTACTTTAAAAATTACACAACTATTTTTCATACATTGTTAACTCACTCTGGTATTAAAATTTCGTATTCTCACTTCAAAACATATCAAAACAATGTTTTTTTTTACTTTAAAAATTACACAACTATTTTTCATACATTGTTAACTCACTCTGGTATTAAAATCTCGTATTCTCACTTCAAAACATATCAAAAACTGTGCTTATTATTACTTTAAAAAATTACACAACTATTTTTCATACATTGTTAACTCACTCTGGTATTAAAATTTCGTATTCTCACTTCAAAACATATCAAAACAATGTTTTTTTTTACTTTAAAAATACACAACTATTTTTCATACATTGTTAACTCACTCTGGTATTAAAATCTCGTATTCTCACTTCAAAACATATCAAAACTGTGCTTATTATTACTTTAAAAATTACACAACTATTTTTCATACATTGTTAACTCCCTCTGGTATTAAAATTTCGTATTCTCACTTCAAAACATATCAAAAACTGTGCTTATTATTACTTTAAAAATTACACAACTATTTTTCATACATTGTTAACTCCCTCTGGTATTAAAATTTCGTATTCTCACTTCAAAACATATCAAAAACTGTGCTTATTATTACTTTAAAAATTACACAACTATTTTTCATACATTGTTAACTCACTCTGGTATTAAAATCTCGTATTCTCACTTCAAAACATTTCAAAAACAATGTTTTTTTTTACTTTAAAAATTACACAACTATTTTTCATACATTGTTAACTCACTCTGGTATTAAAATCTCGTATTCTCACTTCAAAACATATCAAAAACTGTGCTTATTATTACTTAAAAATTACACAACTATTTTTCATACATTGTTAACTCACTCTGGTATTAAAATTTCGTATTCTCACTTCAAAACATATCAAAAACTGTGCTTATTATTACTTTAAAAATTACACAACTATTTTTCATACATTGTTAACTCACTCTGGTATTAAAATCTCGTATTCTCACTTCAAAACATATCAAAACAATGTTTTTTTTTACTTTAAAAATTACACAACTATTTTTCATACATTGTTAACTCACTCTGGTATTAAAATTTCGTATTCTCACTTCAAAACATATCAAAACAATGTTTTTTTTTACTTTAAAAATTACACAACTATTTTTTCATACATTGTTAACTCACTCTGGTATTAAAATCTCGTATTCTCACTTCAAAACATATCAAAAACTGTGCTTATTATTACTTTAAAAATTACACAACTATTTTTCATACATTGTTAACTCACTCTGGTATTAAAATCTCGTATTCTCACTTCAAAACATATCAAAAACTGTGCTTATTATTACTTTAAAAATTACACAACTATTTTTCATACATTGTTAACTCACTCTGGTATTAAAATCTCGTATTCTCACTTCAAAACATATCAAAACAATGTTTTTTTTTACTTTAAAAATTACACAACTATTTTTCATACATTGTTAACTCACTCTGGTATTAAAATTTCGTATTCTCACTTCAAAACATTTCAAAACAATGTTTTTTTTTACTTTAAAAATTACACAACTATTTTTCATACATTGTTAACTCACTCTGGTATTAAAATCTCGTATTCTCACTTCAAAACATATCAAAAACTGTGCTTATTATTACTTTAAAAATTACACAACTATTTTTCATACATTGTTAACTCACTCTGGTATTAAAATTTCGTATTCTCACTTCAAAACATTTCAAAAACAATGTTTTTTTTTACTTTAAAAATTACACAACTATTTTTCATACATTGTTAACTCACTCTGGTATTAAAATTTCGTATTCTCACTTCAAAACATATCAAAAACTGTGCTTATTATTACTTTAAAAATTACACAACTATTTTTCATACATTGTTAACTCACTCTGGTATTAAAATTTCGTATTCTCACTTCAAAACATTTCAAAACAATGTTTTTTTTACTTTAAAAATTACACAACTATTTTTCATACATTGTTAACTCACTCTGGTATTAAAATTTCGTATTCTCACTTCAAAACATATCAAAAACTGTGCTTATTATTACTTTAAAAATTACACAACTATTTTTCATACATTGTTAACTCACTCTGGTATTAAAATTTCGTATTCTCACTTCAAAACATATCAAAAACTGTGCTTATTATTACTTTAAAAATTACACAACTATTTTTCATACATTGTTAACTCACTCTGGTATTAAAATTTCGTATTCTCACTTCAAAACATTTCAAAACAATGTTTTTTTTTACTTTAAAAATTACACAACTATTTTTCATACATTGTTAACTCACTCTGGTATTAAAATTTCGTATTCTCACTTCAAAACATATCAAAAACTGTGCTTATTATTACTTTAAAAATTACACAACTATTTTTCATACATTGTTAACTCACTCTGGTATTAAAATTTCGTATTCTCACTTCAAAACATTTCAAAAACAATGTTTTTTTTTACTTTAAAAATTACACAACTATTTTTCATACATTGTTAACTCACTCTGGTATTAAAATTTCGTATTCTCACTTCAAAACATATCAAAAACTGTGCTTATTATTACTTTAAAAATTACACAACTATTTTTCATACATTGTTAACTCACTCTGGTATTAAAATTTCGTATTCTCACTTCAAAACATTTCAAAACAATGTTTTTTTTTACTTTAAAAATTACACAACTATTTTTCATACATTGTTAACTCACTCTGGTATTAAAATTTCGTATTCTCACTTCAAAACATATCAAAAACTGTGCTTATTATTACTTTAAAAATTACACAACTATTTTTCATACATTGTTAACTCACTCTGGTATTAAAATTTCGTATTCTCACTTCAAAACATATCAAAAACTGTGCTTATTATTACTTTAAAAATTACACAACTATTTTTCATACATTGTTAACTCACTCTGGTATTAAAATTTCGTATTCTCACTTCAAAACATATCAAAAACTGTGCTTATTATTACTTTAAAAATTACACAACTATTTTTCATACATTGTTAACTCACTCTGGTATTAAAATCTCGTATTCTCACTTCAAAACATATCAAAACAATGTTTTTTTTTACTTTAAAAATTACACAACTATTTTTCATACATTGTTAACTCACTCTGGTATTAAAATTTCGTATTCTCACTTCAAAACATTTCAAAACAATGTTTTTTTTTACTTTAAAAATTACACAACTATTTTTCATACATTGTTAACTCACTCTGGTATTAAAATCTCGTATTCTCACTTCAAAACATATCAAAAACTGTGCTTATTATTACTTTAAAAAATTACACAACTATTTTTCATACATTGTTAACTCACTCTGGTATTAAAATTTCGTATTCTCACTTCAAAACATTTCAAAAACAATGTTTTTTTTTTACTTTAAAAATTACACAACTATTTTTCATACATTGTTAACTCACTCTGGTATTAAAATTTCGTATTCTCACTTCAAAACATATCAAAAACTGTGCTTATTATTACTTTAAAAATTACACAACTATTTTTCATACATTGTTAACTCACTCTGGTATTAAAATTTCGTATTCTCACTTCAAAACATTTCAAAACAATGTTTTTTTTTACTTTAAAAATTACACAACTATTTTTCATACATTGTTAACTCACTCTGGTATTAAAATTTCGTATTCTCACTTCAAAACATATCAAAAACTGTGCTTATTATTACTTTAAAAATTACACAACTATTTTTCATACATTGTTAACTCACTCTGGTATTAAAATCTCGTATTCTCACTTCAAAACATATCAAAACAATGTTTTTTTTTACTTTAAAAATTACACAACTATTTTTCATACATTGTTAACTCACTCTGGTATTAAAATTTCGTATTCTCACTTCAAAACATTTCAAAACAATGTTTTTTTTTACTTTAAAAATTACACAACTATTTTTCATACATTGTTAACTCACTCTGGTATTAAAATTTCGTATTCTCACTTCAAAACATATCAAAAACTGTGCTTATTATTACTTTAAAAATTACACAACTATTTTTCATACATTGTTAACTCACTCTGGTATTAAAATTTCGTATTCTCACTTCAAAACATTTCAAAACAATGTTTTTTTTTACTTTAAAAATTACACAACTATTTTTCATACATTGTTAACTCACTCTGGTATTAAAATTTCGTATTCTCACTTCAAAACATATCAAAAACTGTGCTTATTATTACTTTAAAAATTACACAACTATTTTTCATACATTGTTAACTCACTCTGGTATTAAAATTTCGTATTCTCACTTCAAAACATTTCAAAACAATGTTTTTTTTTACTTTAAAAATTACACAACTATTTTTCATACATTGTTAACTCACTCTGGTATTAAAATCTCGTATTCTCACTTCAAAACATATCAAAAACTGTGCTTATTATTACTTTAAAAATTACACAACTATTTTTCATACATTGTTAACTCACTCTGGTATTAAAATTTCGTATTCTCACTTCAAAACATATCAAAACAATGTTTTTTTTTACTTTAAAAATTACACAACTATTTTTCATACATTGTTAACTCACTCTGGTATTAAAATCTCGTATTCTCACTTCAAAACATATCAAAACTGTGCTTATTATTACTTTAAAAATTACACAACTATTTTTCATACATTGTTAACTCCCTCTGGTATTAAAATTTCGTATTCTCACTTCAAAACATATCAAAAACTGTGCTTATTATTACTTTAAAAATTACACAACTATTTTTCATACATTGTTAACTCCCTCTGGTATTAAAATTTCGTATTCTCACTTCAAAACATATCAAAAACTGTGCTTATTATTACTTTAAAAATTACACAACTATTTTTCATACATTGTTAACTCACTCTGGTATTAAAATCTCGTATTCTCACTTCAAAACATTTCAAAACAATGTTTTTTTTTACTTTAAAAATTACACAACTATTTTTCATACATTGTTAACTCACTCTGGTATTAAAATCTCGTATTCTCACTTCAAAACATATCAAAAACTGTGCTTATTATTACTTAAAAATTACACAACTATTTTTCATACATTGTTAACTCACTCTGGTATTAAAATTTCGTATTCTCACTTCAAAACATATCAAAAACTGTGCTTATTATTACTTTAAAAATTACACAACTATTTTTCATACATTGTTAACTCACTCTGGTATTAAAATCTCGTATTCTCACTTCAAAACATATCAAAACAATGTTTTTTTTTACTTTAAAAATTACACAACTATTTTTCATACATTGTTAACTCACTCTGGTATTAAAATTTCGTATTCTCACTTCAAAACATATCAAAACAATGTTTTTTTTTACTTTAAAAATTACACAACTATTTTTCATACATTGTTAACTCACTCTGGTATTAAAATCTCGTATTCTCACTTCAAAACATATCAAAAACTGTGCTTATTATTACTTTAAAAATTACACAACTATTTTTCATACATTGTTAACTCACTCTGGTATTAAAATCTCGTATTCTCACTTCAAAACATATCAAAAACTGTGCTTATTATTACTTTAAAAATTACACAACTATTTTTCATACATTGTTAACTCACTCTGGTATTAAAATCTCGTATTCTCACTTCAAAACATATCAAAACAATGTTTTTTTTTACTTTAAAAATTACACAACTATTTTTCATACATTGTTAACTCACTCTGGTATTAAAATTTCGTATTCTCACTTCAAAACATTTCAAAACAATGTTTTTTTTTACTTTAAAAATTACACAACTATTTTTCATACATTGTTAACTCACTCTGGTATTAAAATCTCGTATTCTCACTTCAAAACATATCAAAAACTGTGCTTATTATTACTTTAAAAATTACACAACTATTTTTCATACATTGTTAACTCACTCTGGTATTAAAATTTCGTATTCTCACTTCAAAACATTTCAAAAACAATGTTTTTTTTTACTTTAAAAATTACACAACTATTTTTCATACATTGTTAACTCACTCTGGTATTAAAATTTCGTATTCTCACTTCAAAACATATCAAAAACTGTGCTTATTATTACTTTAAAAATTACACAACTATTTTTCATACATTGTTAACTCACTCTGGTATTAAAATTTCGTATTCTCACTTCAAAACATTTCAAAACAATGTTTTTTTTTACTTTAAAAATTACACAACTATTTTTCATACATTGTTAACTCACTCTGGTATTAAAATTTCGTATTCTCACTTCAAAACATATCAAAAACTGTGCTTATTATTACTTTAAAAATTACACAACTATTTTTCATACATTGTTAACTCACTCTGGTATTAAAATTTCGTATTCTCACTTCAAAACATATCAAAAACTGTGCTTATTATTACTTTAAAAATTACACAACTATTTTTCATACATTGTTAACTCACTCTGGTATTAAAATTTCGTATTCTCACTTCAAAACATTTCAAAACAATGTTTTTTTTTACTTTAAAAATTACACAACTATTTTTCATACATTGTTAACTCACTCTGGTATTAAAATCTCGTATTCTCACTTCAAAACATATCAAAAACTGTGCTTATTATTACTTTAAAAATTACACAACTATTTTTCATACATTGTTAACTCACTCTGGTATTAAAATTTCGTATTCTCACTTCAAAACATTTCAAAAACAATGTTTTTTTTTACTTTAAAAATTACACAACTATTTTTCATACATTGTTAACTCACTCTGGTATTAAAATTTCGTATTCTCACTTCAAAACATATCAAAAACTGTGCTTATTATTACTTTAAAAATTACACAACTATTTTTCATACATTGTTAACTCACTCTGGTATTAAAATTTCGTATTCTCACTTCAAAACATTTCAAAACAATGTTTTTTTTTACTTTAAAAATTACACAACTATTTTTCATACATTGTTAACTCACTCTGGTATTAAAATTTCGTATTCTCACTTCAAAACATATCAAAAACTGTGCTTATTATTACTTTAAAAATTACACAACTATTTTTCATACATTGTTAACTCACTCTGGTATTAAAATTTCGTATTCTCACTTCAAAACATATCAAAAACTGTGCTTATTATTACTTTAAAAATTACACAACTATTTTTCATACATTGTTAACTCACTCTGGTATTAAAATTTCGTATTCTCACTTCAAAACATATCAAAAACTGTGCTTATTATTACTTTAAAAATTACACAACTATTTTTCATACATTGTTAACTCACTCTGGTATTAAAATCTCGTATTCTCACTTCAAAACATATCAAAACAATGTTTTTTTTTACTTTAAAAATTACACAACTATTTTTCATACATTGTTAACTCACTCTGGTATTAAAATTTCGTATTCTCACTTCAAAACATTTCAAAACAATGTTTTTTTTTACTTTAAAAATTACACAACTATTTTTCATACATTGTTAACTCACTCTGGTATTAAAATCTCGTATTCTCACTTCAAAACATATCAAAAACTGTGCTTATTATTACTTTAAAAATTACACAACTATTTTTCATACATTGTTAACTCACTCTGGTATTAAAATTTCGTATTCTCACTTCAAAACATTTCAAAAACAATGTTTTTTTTTACTTTAAAAATTACACAACTATTTTTCATACATTGTTAACTCACTCTGGTATTAAAATTTCGTATTCTCACTTCAAAACATATCAAAAACTGTGCTTATTATTACTTTAAAAATTACACAACTATTTTTCATACATTGTTAACTCACTCTGGTATTAAAATTTCGTATTCTCACTTCAAAACATTTCAAAACAATGTTTTTTTTTACTTTAAAAATTACACAACTATTTTTCATACATTGTTAACTCACTCTGGTATTAAAATTTCGTATTCTCACTTCAAAACATATCAAAAACTGTGCTTATTATTACTTTAAAAATTACACAACTATTTTTCATACATTGTTAACTCACTCTGGTATTAAAATCTCGTATTCTCACTTCAAAACATATCAAAACAATGTTTTTTTTTACTTTAAAAATTACACAACTATTTTTCATACATTGTTAACTCACTCTGGTATTAAAATTTCGTATTCTCACTTCAAAACATTTCAAAACAATGTTTTTTTTTACTTTAAAAATTACACAACTATTTTTCATACATTGTTAACTCACTCTGGTATTAAAATTTCGTATTCTCACTTCAAAACATATCAAAAACTGTGCTTATTATTACTTTAAAAATTACACAACTATTTTTCATACATTGTTAACTCACTCTGGTATTAAAATTTCGTATTCTCACTTCAAAACATTTCAAAACAATGTTTTTTTTTACTTTAAAAATTACACAACTATTTTTCATACATTGTTAACTCACTCTGGTATTAAAATTTCGTATTCTCACTTCAAAACATATCAAAAACTGTGCTTATTATTACTTTAAAAATTACACAACTATTTTTCATACATTGTTAACTCACTCTGGTATTAAAATTTCGTATTCTCACTTCAAAACATTTCAAAACAATGTTTTTTTTTACTTTAAAAATTACACAACTATTTTTCATACATTGTTAACTCACTCTGGTATTAAAATTTCGTATTCTCACTTCAAAACATATCAAAAACTGTGCTTATTATTACTTTAAAAATTACACAACTATTTTTCATACATTGTTAACTCACTCTGGTATTAAAATCTCGTATTCTCACTTCAAAACATATCAAAACAATGTTTTTTTTTACTTTAAAAATTACACAACTATTTTTCATACATTGTTAACTCACTCTGGTATTAAAATTTCGTATTCTCACTTCAAAACATTTCAAAACAATGTTTTTTTTTACTTTAAAAATTACACAACTATTTTTCATACATTGTTAACTCACTCTGGTATTAAAATTTCGTATTCTCACTTCAAAACATATCAAAAACTGTGCTTATTATTACTTTAAAAATTACACAACTATTTTTCATACATTGTTAACTCACTCTGGTATTAAAATTTCGTATTCTCACTTCAAAACATTTCAAAACAATGTTTTTTTTTACTTTAAAAATTACACAACTATTTTTCATACATTGTTAACTCACTCTGGTATTAAAATTTCGTATTCTCACTTCAAAACATATCAAAAACTGTGCTTATTATTACTTTAAAAATTACACAACTATTTTTCATACATTGTTAACTCACTCTGGTATTAAAATTTCGTATTCTCACTTCAAAACATTTCAAAACAATGTTTTTTTTTACTTTAAAAATTACACAACTATTTTTCATACATTGTTAACTCCCTCTGGTATTAAAATCTCGTATTCTCACTTCAAAACATATCAAAAACTGTGCTTATTATTACTTTAAAAATTACACAACTATTTTTCATACATTGTTAACTCACTCTGGTATTAAAATTTCGTATTCTCACTTCAAAACATTTCAAAAACTGTGCTTATTATTACTTTAAAAATTACACAACTATTTTTCATACATTGTTAACTCCCTCTGGTATTAAAATTTCGTATTCTCACTTCAAAACATATCAAAAACTGTGCTTATTATTACTTTAAAAATTACACAACTATTTTTCATACATTGTTAACTCCCTCTGGTATTAAAATTTCGTATTCTCACTTCAAAACATATCAAAAACTGTGCTTATTATTACTTTAAAAATTACACAACTATTTTTCATACATTGTTAACTCACTCTGGTATTAAAATCTCGTATTCTCACTTCAAAACATATCAAAAACTGTGCTTATTATTACTTTAAAAATTACACAACTATTTTTCATACATTGTTAACTCACTCTGGTATTAAAATTTCGTATTCTCACTTCAAAACATATCAAAAACTGTGCTTATTATTACTTTAAAAATTACACAACTATTTTTCATACATTGTTAACTCACTCTGGTATTAAAATCTCGTATTCTCACTTCAAAACATATCAAAAACTGTGCTTATTATTACTTTAAAAATTACACAACTATTTTTCATACATTGTTAACTCACTCTGGTATTAAAATCTCGTATTCTCACTTCAAAACATATCAAAACAATGTTTTTTTTTACTTTAAAAATTACACAACTATTTTTCATACATTGTTAACTCCCTCTGGTATTAAAATTTCGTATTCTCACTTCAAAACATATCAAAAACTGTGCTTATTATTACTTTAAAAATTACACAACTATTTTTCATACATTGTTAACTCACTCTGGTATTAAAATTTCGTATTCTCACTTCAAAACATTTCAAAACATTGTTTTTTTTTACTTTAAAAATTACACAACTATTTTTCATACATTGTTAACTCCCTCTGGTATTAAAATCTCGTATTCTCACTTCAAAACATATCAAAAACTGTGCTTATTATTACTTTAAAAATTACACAACTATTTTTCATACATTGTTAACTCACTCTGGTATTAAAATTTCGTATTCTCACTTCAAAACATTTCAAAAACTGTGCTTATTATTACTTTAAAAATTACACAACTATTTTTCATACATTGTTAACTCACTCTGGTATTAAAATTTCGTATTCTCACTTCAAAACATATCAAAAACTGTGCTTATTATTACTTTAAAAATTACACAACTATTTTTCATACATTGTTAACTCACTCTGGTATTAAAATCTCGTATTCTCACTTCAAAACATATCAAAACAATGTTTTTTTTTACTTTAAAAATTACACAACTATTTTTCATACATTGTTAACTCACTCTGGTATTAAAATTTCGTATTCTCACTTCAAAACATATCAAAAACTGTGCTTATTATTACTTTAAAAATTACACAACTATTTTTCATACATTGTTAACTCACTCTGGTATTAAAATTTCGTATTCTCACTTCAAAACATTTCAAAACATTGTTTTTTTTTACTTTAAAAATTACACAACTATTTTTCATACATTGTTAACTCACTCTGGTATTAAAATCTCGTATTCTCACTTCAAAACATATCAAAAACTGTGCTTATTATTACTTTAAAAATTACACAACTATTTTTCATACATTGTTAACTCACTCTGGTATTAAAATTTCGTATTCTCACTTCAAAACATATCAAAAACTGTGCTTATTATTACTTTAAAAATTACACAACTATTTTTCATACATTGTTAACTCCCTCTGGTATTAAAATTTCGTATTCTCACTTCAAAACATATCAAAAACTGTGCTTATTATTACTTTAAAAATTACACAACTATTTTTCATACATTGTTAACTCCCTCTGGTATTAAAATTTCGTATTCTCACTTCAAAACATATCAAAAACTGTGCTTATTATTACTTTAAAAATTACACAACTATTTTTCATACATTGTTAACTCACTCTGGTATTAAAATCTCGTATTCTCACTTCAAAACATTTCAAAACAATGTTTTTTTTTACTTTAAAAATTACACAACTATTTTTCATACATTGTTAACTCACTCTGGTATTAAAATTTCGTATTCTCACTTCAAAACATATCAAAAACTGTGCTTATTATTACTTTAAAAATTACACAACTATTTTTCATACATTGTTAACTCACTCTGGTATTAAAATCTCGTATTCTCACTTCAAAACATTTCAAAACAATGTTTTTTTTTACTTTAAAAATTACACAACTATTTTTCATACATTGTTAACTCCCTCTGGTATTAAAATTTCGTATTCTCACTTCAAAACATATCAAAAACTGTGCTTATTATTACTTTAAAAATTACACAACTATTTTTCATACATTGTTAACTCACTCTGGTATTAAAATTTCGTATTCTCACTTCAAAACATATCAAAAACTGTGCTTATTATTACTTTAAAAATTACACAACTATTTTTCATACATTGTTAACTCACTCTGGTATTAAAATTTCGTATTCTCACTTCAAAACATATCAAAAACTGTGCTTATTATTACTTTAAAAATTACACAACTATTTTTCATACATTGTTAACTCACTCTGGTATTAAAATTTCGTATTCTCACTTCAAAACATTTCAAAACAATGTTTTTTTTTACTTTAAAAATTACACAACTATTTTTCATACATTGTTAACTCACTCTGGTATTAAAATCTCGTATTCTCACTTCAAAACATATCAAAAACTGTGCTTATTATTACTTTAAAAATTACACAACTATTTTTCATACATTGTTAACTCACTCTGGTATTAAAATTTCGTATTCTCACTTCAAAACATTTCAAAACAATGTTTTTTTTTACTTTAAAAATTACACAACTATTTTTCATACATTGTTAACTCACTCTGGTATTAAAATTTCGTATTCTCACTTCAAAACATTTCAAAACAATGTTTTTTTTTACTTTAAAAATTACACAACTATTTTTCATACATTGTTAACTCACTCTGGTATTAAAATTTCGTATTCTCACTTCAAAACATTTCAAAACAATGTTTTTTTTTACTTTAAAAATTACACAACTATTTTTCATACATTGTTAACTCACTCTGGTATTAAAATTTCGTATTCTCACTTCAAAACATTTCAAAACAATGTTTTTTTTTACTTTAAAAATTACACAACTATTTTTCATACATTGTTAACTCACTCTGGTATTAAAATTTCGTATTCTCACTTCAAAACATATCAAAAACTGTGCTTATTATTACTTTAAAAATTACACAACTATTTTTCATACATTGTTAACTCACTCTGGTATTAAAATTTCGTATTCTCACTTCAAAACATTTCAAAACAATGTTTTTTTTTACTTTAAAAATTACACAACTATTTTTCATACATTGTTAACTCACTCTGGTATTAAAATTTCGTATTCTCACTTCAAAACATATCAAAAACTGTGCTTATTATTACTTTAAAAATTACACAACTATTTTTCATACATTGTTAACTCACTCTGGTATTAAAATTTCGTATTCTCACTTCAAAACATATCAAAAACTGTGCTTATTATTACTTTAAAAATTACACAACTATTTTTCATACATTGTTAACTCACTCTGGTATTAAAATTTCGTATTCTCACTTCAAAACATATCAAAAACTGTGCTTATTATTACTTTAAAAATTACACAACTATTTTTCATACATTGTTAACTCCCTCTGGTATTAAAATTTCGTATTCTCACTTCAAAACATATCAAAAACTGTGCTTATTATTACTTTAAAAATTACACAACTATTTTTCATACATTGTTAACTCACTCTGGTATTAAAATTTCGTATTCTCACTTCAAAACATTTCAAAAACTGTGCTTATTATTACTTTAAAAATTACACAACTATTTTTCATACATTGTTAACTCACTCTGGTATTAAAATTTCGTATTCTCACTTCAAAACATTTCAAAACAATGTTTTTTTTAACTTTAAAAATTACACAACTATTTTTCATACATTGTTAACTCACTCTGGTATTAAAATCTCGTATTCTCACTTCAAAACATATCAAAAACTGTGCTTATTATTACTTTAAAAATTACACAACTATTTTTCATACATTGTTAACTCACTCTGGTATTAAAATTTCGTATTCTCACTTCAAAACATTTCAAAACAATGTTTTTTTTTACTTTAAAATTACACAACTATTTTTCATACATTGTTAACTCACTCTGGTATTAAAATCTCGTATTCTCACTTCAAAACATATCAAAAACTGTGCTTATTATTACTTTAAAAATTACACAACTATTTTTCATACATTGTTAACTCACTCTGGTATTAAAATCTCGTATTCTCACTTCAAAACATATCAAAAACTGTGCTTATTATTACTTTAAAAATTACACAACTATTTTTCATACATTGTTAACTCACTCTGGTATTAAAATTTCGTATTCTCACTTCAAAACATATCAAAAACTGTGCTTATTATTACTTTAAAAATTACACAACTATTTTTCATACATTGTTAACTCACTCTGGTATTAAAATTTCGTATTCTCACTTCAAAACATATCAAAAACTGTGCTTATTATTACTTTAAAAATTACACAACTATTTTTCATACATTGTTAACTCCCTCTGGTATTAAAATTTCGTATTCTCACTTCAAAACATATCAAAAACTGTGCTTATTATTACTTTAAAAATTACACAACTATTTTTCATACATTGTTAACTCCCTCTGGTATTAAAATTTCGTATTCTCACTTCAAAACATATCAAAAACTGTGCTTATTATTACTTTAAAAATTACACAACTATTTTTCATACATTGTTAACTCACTCTGGTATTAAAATCTCGTATTCTCACTTCAAAACATTTCAAAACAATGTTTTTTTTTACTTTAAAAATTACACAACTATTTTTCATACATTGTTAACTCACTCTGGTATTAAAATCTCGTATTCTCACTTCAAAACATATCAAAAACTGTGCTTATTATTACTTAAAAATTACACAACTATTTTTCATACATTGTTAACTCACTCTGGTATTAAAATTTCGTATTCTCACTTCAAAACATATCAAAAACTGTGCTTATTATTACTTTAAAAATTACACAACTATTTTTCATACATTGTTAACTCCCTCTGGTATTAAAATTTCGTATTCTCACTTCAAAACATATCAAAACAATGTTTTTTTTTACTTTAAAAATTACACAACTATTTTTCATACATTGTTAACTCACTCTGGTATTAAAATTTCGTATTCTCACTTCAAAACATTTCAAAACAATGTTTTTTTTTACTTTAAAAATTACACAACTATTTTTCATACATTGTTAACTCACTCTGGTATTAAAATTTCGTATTCTCACTTCAAAACATTTCAAAAACTGTGCTTATTATTACTTTAAAAATTACACAACTATTTTTCATACATTGTTAACTCACTCTGGTATTAAAATTTCGTATTCTCACTTCAAAACATATCAAAAACTGTGCTTATTATTACTTTAAAAATTACACAACTATTTTTCATACATTGTTAACTCACTCTGGTATTAAAATTTCGTATTCTCACTTCAAAACATTTCAAAACAATGTTTTTTTTTACTTTAAAAATTACACAACTATTTTTCATACATTGTTAACTCACTCTGGTATTAAAATTTCGTATTCTCACTTCAAAACATATCAAAAACTGTGCTTATTATTACTTTAAAAATTACACAACTATTTTTCATACATTGTTAACTCACTCTGGTATTAAAATCTCGTATTCTCACTTCAAAACATATCAAAAACTGTGCTTATTATTACTTTAAAAATTACACAACTATTTTTCATACATTGTTAACTCACTCTGGTATTAAAATCTCGTATTCTCACTTCAAAACATTTCAAAAACAATGTTTTTTTTTACTTTAAAAATTACACAACTATTTTTCATACATTGTTAACTCACTCTGGTATTAAAATTTCGTATTCTCACTTCAAAACATATCAAAAACTGTGCTTATTATTACTTTAAAAATTACACAACTATTTTTCATACATTGTTAACTCACTCTGGTATTAAAATTTCGTATTCTCACTTCAAAACATTTCAAAACAATGTTTTTTTTTACTTTAAAAATTACACAACTATTTTTCATACATTGTTAACTCACTCTGGTATTAAAATCTCGTATTCTCACTTCAAAACATATCAAAAACTGTGCTTATTATTACTTTAAAAATTACACAACTATTTTTCATACATTGTTAACTCACTCTGGTATTAAAATCTCGTATTCTCACTTCAAAACATATCAAAAACTGTGCTTATTATTACTTTAAAAATTACACAACTATTTTTCATACATTGTTAACTCACTCTGGTATTAAAATCTCGTATTCTCACTTCAAAACATTTCAAAACAATGTTTTTTTTTACTTTAAAATTACACAACTATTTTTCATACATTGTTAACTCACTCTGGTATTAAAATCTCGTATTCTCACTTCAAAACATATCAAAAACTGTGCTTATTATTACTTTAAAAATTACACAACTATTTTTCATACATTGTTAACTCACTCTGGTATTAAAATCTCGTATTCTCACTTCAAAACATATCAAAAACTGTGCTTATTATTACTTTAAAAATTACACAACTATTTTTCATACATTGTTAACTCACTCTGGTATTAAAATTTCGTATTCTCACTTCAAAACATTTCAAAACAATGTTTTTTTTTACTTTAAAAATTACACAACTATTTTTCATACATTGTTAACTCACTCTGGTATTAAAATCTCGTATTCTCACTTCAAAACATATCAAAAACTGTGCTTATTATTACTTTAAAAATTACACAACTATTTTTCATACATTGTTAACTCACTCTGGTATTAAAATTTCGTATTCTCACTTCAAAACATATCAAAAACTGTGCTTATTATTACTTTAAAAATTACACAACTATTTTTCATACATTGTTAACTCACTCTGGTATTAAAATTTCGTATTCTCACTTCAAAACATATCAAAAACTGTGCTTATTATTACTTTAAAAATTACACAACTATTTTTCATACATTGTTAACTCCCTCTGGTATTAAAATTTCGTATTCTCACTTCAAAACATATCAAAAACTGTGCTTATTATTACTTTAAAAATTACACAACTATTTTTCATACATTGTTAACTCACTCTGGTATTAAAATCTCGTATTCTCACTTCAAAACATTTCAAAAACTGTGCTTATTATTACT
>CAMPDV010006998.1:0-15977 GCA_946699065.1 Loxodes magnus
TGAAACTCTATCTTCTTTTCTTACTTTACTTCTTCACTTTTATAAATACTACTAGTCAAAGCATACTATTTAAAACTGAAACTCTATCTTCTTTTCTTACTTTACTTCTTCGCTTTTATAAATACTACTTGTCAAAGCATACTCTTTAAAACTGAAACTCTATCTTCTTTTCTTACTTTACTTCTTCGCTTTTATAAATACTTATTACTTGTCAAAGCATACTTTTTAAAACTGAAACTCTATCTTCTTTTCTTACTTTACTTCTTCGCTTTTATAAATACTTATTACTTGTCAAAGCATACTATTTAAAACTGAAACTCTATCTTCTTTTCTTACTTTACTTCTTCGCTTTTATAAATACTTATTACTTGTCAAAGCATACTCTTTAAAACTGAAACTCTATCTTCTTTTCTTACTTTACTTCTTCGCTTTTATAAATACTACTTGTCAAAGCATACTATTTAAAACTGAAACTCTATCTTCTTTTCTTACTTTACTTCTTCGCTTTTATAAATACTTATTACTTGTCAAAGCATACTATTTAAAACTGAAACTCTATCTTCTTTTCTTACTTTACTTCTTCGCTTTTATAAATACTACTTGTCAAAGCATACTATTTAAAACTGAAACTCTATCTTCTTTTCTTACTTTACTTCTTCGCTTTTATAAATACTTATTACTTGTCAAAGCATACTATTTAAAACTGAAACTCTATCTTCTTTTCTTACTTTACTTCTTCGCTTTTATAAATACTTATTACTTGTCAAAGCATACTATTTAAAACTGAAACTCTATCTTCTTTTCTTACTTTACTTCTTCGCTTTTATAAATACTTATTACTTGTCAAAGCATACTTTTTAAAACTGAAACTCTATCTTCTTTTCTTACTTTACTTCTTCGCTTTTATAAATACTTATTACTTGTCAAAGCATACTCTTTAAAACTGAAACTCTATCTTCTTTTCTTACTTTACTTCTTCGCTTTTATAAATACTACTTGTCAAAGCATACTTTATAAAACTGAAACTCTATCTTCTTTTCTTACTTTACTTCTTCGCTTTTATAAATACTACTTGTCAAAGCATACTTTTTAAAACTGAAACTCTATCTTCTTTTCTTACTTTACTTCTTCGCTTTTATAAATACTTATTACTTGTCAAAGCATACTATTTAAAACTGAAACTCTATCTTCTTTTCTTACTTTACTTCTTCGCTTTTATAAATACTTATTACTTGTCAAAGCATACTATTTAAAACTGAAACTCTATCTTCTTTTCTTACTTTACTTCTTCACTTTTATAAATACTACTAGTCAAAGCATACTCTTTAAAACTGAAACTCTATCTTCTTTTCTTACTTTACTTCTTCGCTTTTATAAATACTTATTACTTGTCAAAGCATACTCTTTAAAACTGAAACTCTATCTTCTTTTCTTACTTTACTTCTTCGCTTTTATAAATACTTATTACTTGTCAAAGCATACTCTTTAAAACTGAAACTCTATCTTCTTTTCTTACTTTACTTCTTCACTTTTATAAATACTACTAGTCAAAGCATACTCTTTAAAACTGAAACTCTATCTTCTTTTCTTACTTTACTTCTTCGCTTTTATAAATACTTATTACTTGTCAAAGCATACTCTTTAAAACTGAAACTCTATCTTCTTTTCTTACTTTACTTCTTCGCTTTTATAAATACTTATTACTTGTCAAAGCATACTCTTTAAAACTGAAACTCTATCTTCTTTTCTTACTTTACTTCTTCGCTTTTATAAATACTTATTACTTGTCAAAGCATACTATTTAAAACTGAAACTCTATCTTCTTTTCTTACTTTACTTCTTCGCTTTTATAAATACTACTTGTCAAAGCATACTTTTTAAAACTGAAACTCTATCTTCTTTTCTTACTTTACTTCTTCGCTTTTATAAATACTTATTACTTGTCAAAGCATACTTTTTAAAACTGAAACTCTATCTTCTTTTCTTACTTTACTTCTTCGCTTTTATAAATACTTATTACTTGTCAAAGCATACTATTTAAAACTGAAACTCTATCTTCTTTTCTTACTTTACTTCTTCACTTTTATAAATACTACTAGTCAAAGCATACTTTTTAAAACTGAAACTCTATCTTCTTTTCTTACTTTACTTCTTCGCTTTTATAAATACTTATTACTTGTCAAAGCATACTATTTAAAACTGAAACTCTATCTTCTTTTCTTACTTTACTTCTTCGCTTTTATAAATACTTATTACTTGTCAAAGCATACTATTTAAAACTGAAACTCTATCTTCTTTTCTTACTTTACTTCTTCACTTTTATAAATACTACTAGTCAAAGCATACTCTTTAAAACTGAAACTCTATCTTCTTTTCTTACTTTACTTCTTCACTTTTATAAATACTACTAGTCAAAGCATACTCTTTAAAACTGAAACTCTATCTTCTTTTCTTACTTTACTTCTTCGCTTTTATAAATACTTATTACTTGTCAAAGCATACTATTTAAAACTGAAACTCTATCTTCTTTTCTTACTTTACTTCTTCGCTTTTATAAATACTTATTACTTCTCAAAGCATACTATTTAAAACTGAAACTCTATCTTCTTTTCTTACTTTACTTCTTCGCTTTTATAAATACTACTTGTCAAAGCATACTTTTTAAAACTGAAACTCTATCTTCTTTTCTTACTTTACTTCTTCGCTTTTATAAATACTTATTACTTGTCAAAGCATACTATTTAAAACTGAAACTCTATCTTCTTTTCTTACTTTACTTCTTCGCTTTTATAAATACTACTTCTCAAAGCATACTATTTAAAACTGAAACTCTATCTTCTTTTCTTACTTTACTTCTTCGCTTTTATAAATACTTATTACTTGTCAAAGCATACTATTTAAAACTGAAACTCTATCTTCTTTTCTTACTTTACTTCTTCGCTTTTATAAATACTTATTACTTGTCAAAGCATACTTTTTAAAACTGAAACTCTATCTTCTTTTCTTACTTTACTTCTTCGCTTTTATAAATACTACTTGTCAAAGCATACTTTTTAAAACTGAAACTCTATCTTCTTTTCTTACTTTACTTCTTCGCTTTTATAAATACTTATTACTTGTCAAAGCATACTATTTAAAACTGAAACTCTATCTTCTTTTCTTACTTTACTTCTTCGCTTTTATAAATACTTATTACTTGTCAAAGCATACTCTTTAAAACTGAAACTCTATCTTCTTTTCTTACTTTACTTCTTCGCTTTTATAAATACTACTTGTCAAAGCATACTATTTAAAACTGAAACTCTATCTTCTTTTCTTACTTTACTTCTTCGCTTTTATAAATACTTATTACTTGTCAAAGCATACTATTTAAAACTGAAACTCTATCTTCTTTTCTTACTTTACTTCTTCGCTTTTATAAATACTTATTACTTGTCAAAGCATACTCTTTAAAACTGAAACTCTATCTTCTTTTCTTACTTTACTTCTTCGCTTTTATAAATACTTATTACTTGTCAAAGCATACTCTTTAAAACTGAAACTCTATCTTCTTTTCTTACTTTACTTCTTCGCTTTTATAAATACTTATTACTTGTCAAAGCATACTATTTAAAACTGAAACTCTATCTTCTTTTCTTACTTTACTTCTTCGCTTTTATAAATACTACTTGTCAAAGCATACTTTTTAAAACTGAAACTCTATCTTCTTTTCTTACTTTACTTCTTCGCTTTTATAAATACTTATTACTTGTCAAAGCATACTATTTAAAACTGAAACTCTATCTTCTTTTCTTACTTTACTTCTTCGCTTTTATAAATACTACTTGTCAAAGCATACTTTTTAAAACTGAAACTCTATCTTCTTTTCTTACTTTACTTCTTCGCTTTTATAAATACTTATTACTTGTCAAAGCATACTATTTAAAACTGAAACTCTATCTTCTTTTCTTACTTTACTTCTTCGCTTTTATAAATACTACTTCTCAAAGCATACTATTTAAAACTGAAACTCTATCTTCTTTTCTTACTTTACTTCTTCACTTTTATAAATATTACTTGTCAAAGCATACTTTTTAAAACTGAAACTCTATCTTCTTTTCTTACTTTACTTCTTCGCTTTTATAAATACTACTTGTCAAAGCATACTCTTTAAAACTGAAACTCTATCTTCTTTTCTTACTTTACTTCTTCGCTTTTATAAATACTTATTACTTGTCAAAGCATACTATTTAAAACTGAAACTCTATCTTCTTTTCTTACTTTACTTCTTCGCTTTTATAAATACTTATTACTTGTCAAAGCATACTATTTAAAACTGAAACTCTATCTTCTTTTCTTACTTTACTTCTTCACTTTTATAAATACTACTAGTCAAAGCATACTCTTTAAAACTGAAACTCTATCTTCTTTTCTTACTTTACTTCTTCGCTTTTATAAATACTACTTGTCAAAGCATACTCTTTAAAACTGAAACTCTATCTTCTTTTCTTACTTTACTTCTTCGCTTTTATAAATACTTATTACTTGTCAAAGCATACTATTTAAAACTGAAACTCTATCTTCTTTTCTTACTTTACTTCTTCGCTTTTATAAATACTACTTGTCAAAGCATACTTTTTAAAACTGAAACTCTATCTTCTTTTCTTACTTTACTTCTTCGCTTTTATAAATACTTATTACTTGTCAAAGCATACTTTTTAAAACTGAAACTCTATCTTCTTTTCTTACTTTACTTCTTCGCTTTTATAAATACTTATTACTTGTCAAAGCATACTATTTAAAACTGAAACTCTATCTTCTTTTCTTACTTTACTTCTTCACTTTTATAAATACTACTAGTCAAAGCATACTTTTTAAAACTGAAACTCTATCTTCTTTTCTTACTTTACTTCTTCGCTTTTATAAATACTTATTACTTGTCAAAGCATACTATTTAAAACTGAAACTCTATCTTCTTTTCTTACTTTACTTCTTCGCTTTTATAAATACTTATTACTTGTCAAAGCATACTATTTAAAACTGAAACTCTATCTTCTTTTCTTACTTTACTTCTTCACTTTTATAAATACTACTAGTCAAAGCATACTCTTTAAAACTGAAACTCTATCTTCTTTTCTTACTTTACTTCTTCACTTTTATAAATACTACTAGTCAAAGCATACTCTTTAAAACTGAAACTCTATCTTCTTTTCTTACTTTACTTCTTCGCTTTTATAAATACTTATTACTTGTCAAAGCATACTATTTAAAACTGAAACTCTATCTTCTTTTCTTACTTTACTTCTTCGCTTTTATAAATACTTATTACTTCTCAAAGCATACTATTTAAAACTGAAACTCTATCTTCTTTTCTTACTTTACTTCTTCGCTTTTATAAATACTACTTGTCAAAGCATACTTTTTAAAACTGAAACTCTATCTTCTTTTCTTACTTTACTTCTTCGCTTTTATAAATACTTATTACTTGTCAAAGCATACTATTTAAAACTGAAACTCTATCTTCTTTTCTTACTTTACTTCTTCGCTTTTATAAATACTACTTCTCAAAGCATACTATTTAAAACTGAAACTCTATCTTCTTTTCTTACTTTACTTCTTCGCTTTTATAAATACTTATTACTTGTCAAAGCATACTATTTAAAACTGAAACTCTATCTTCTTTTCTTACTTTACTTCTTCGCTTTTATAAATACTTATTACTTGTCAAAGCATACTTTTTAAAACTGAAACTCTATCTTCTTTTCTTACTTTACTTCTTCGCTTTTATAAATACTACTTGTCAAAGCATACTTTTTAAAACTGAAACTCTATCTTCTTTTCTTACTTTACTTCTTCGCTTTTATAAATACTTATTACTTGTCAAAGCATACTATTTAAAACTGAAACTCTATCTTCTTTTCTTACTTTACTTCTTCGCTTTTATAAATACTTATTACTTGTCAAAGCATACTCTTTAAAACTGAAACTCTATCTTCTTTTCTTACTTTACTTCTTCGCTTTTATAAATACTACTTGTCAAAGCATACTATTTAAAACTGAAACTCTATCTTCTTTTCTTACTTTACTTCTTCGCTTTTATAAATACTTATTACTTGTCAAAGCATACTATTTAAAACTGAAACTCTATCTTCTTTTCTTACTTTACTTCTTCGCTTTTATAAATACTTATTACTTGTCAAAGCATACTCTTTAAAACTGAAACTCTATCTTCTTTTCTTACTTTACTTCTTCGCTTTTATAAATACTTATTACTTGTCAAAGCATACTCTTTAAAACTGAAACTCTATCTTCTTTTCTTACTTTACTTCTTCGCTTTTATAAATACTTATTACTTGTCAAAGCATACTATTTAAAACTGAAACTCTATCTTCTTTTCTTACTTTACTTCTTCGCTTTTATAAATACTACTTGTCAAAGCATACTTTTTAAAACTGAAACTCTATCTTCTTTTCTTACTTTACTTCTTCGCTTTTATAAATACTTATTACTTGTCAAAGCATACTATTTAAAACTGAAACTCTATCTTCTTTTCTTACTTTACTTCTTCGCTTTTATAAATACTACTTGTCAAAGCATACTTTTTAAAACTGAAACTCTATCTTCTTTTCTTACTTTACTTCTTCGCTTTTATAAATACTTATTACTTGTCAAAGCATACTATTTAAAACTGAAACTCTATCTTCTTTTCTTACTTTACTTCTTCGCTTTTATAAATACTACTTCTCAAAGCATACTATTTAAAACTGAAACTCTATCTTCTTTTCTTACTTTACTTCTTCACTTTTATAAATATTACTTGTCAAAGCATACTTTTTAAAAACTGAAACTCTATCTTCTTTTCTTACTTTACTTCTTCGCTTTTATAAATACTACTTGTCAAAGCATACTCTTTAAAACTGAAACTCTATCTTCTTTTCTTACTTTACTTCTTCGCTTTTATAAATACTTATTACTTGTCAAAGCATACTATTTAAAACTGAAACTCTATCTTCTTTTCTTACTTTACTTCTTCGCTTTTATAAATACTTATTACTTGTCAAAGCATACTATTTAAAACTGAAACTCTATCTTCTTTTCTTACTTTACTTCTTCACTTTTATAAATACTACTAGTCAAAGCATACTCTTTAAAACTGAAACTCTATCTTCTTTTCTTACTTTACTTCTTCGCTTTTATAAATACTACTTGTCAAAGCATACTCTTTAAAACTGAAACTCTATCTTCTTTTCTTACTTTACTTCTTCGCTTTTATAAATACTACTTGTCAAAGCATACTTTTTAAAACTGAAACTCTATCTTCTTTTCTTACTTTACTTCTTCGCTTTTATAAATACTTATTACTTGTCAAAGCATACTCTTTAAAACTGAAACTCTATCTTCTTTTCTTACTTTACTTCTTCGCTTTTATAAATACTTATTACTTGTCAAAGCATACTCTTTAAAACTGAAACTCTATCTTCTTTTCTTACTTTACTTCTTCGCTTTTATAAATACTTATTACTTGTCAAAGCATACTATTTAAAACTGAAACTCTATCTTCTTTTCTTACTTTACTTCTTCGCTTTTATAAATACTACTTGTCAAAGCATACTTTTTAAAACTGAAACTCTATCTTCTTTTCTTACTTTACTTCTTCGCTTTTATAAATACTTATTACTTGTCAAAGCATACTTTTTAAAACTGAAACTCTATCTTCTTTTCTTACTTTACTTCTTCGCTTTTATAAATACTTATTACTTGTCAAAGCATACTATTTAAAACTGAAACTCTATCTTCTTTTCTTACTTTACTTCTTCACTTTTATAAATACTACTAGTCAAAGCATACTTTTTAAAACTGAAACTCTATCTTCTTTTCTTACTTTACTTCTTCGCTTTTATAAATACTTATTACTTGTCAAAGCATACTATTTAAAACTGAAACTCTATCTTCTTTTCTTACTTTACTTCTTCGCTTTTATAAATACTTATTACTTGTCAAAGCATACTATTTAAAACTGAAACTCTATCTTCTTTTCTTACTTTACTTCTTCACTTTTATAAATACTACTAGTCAAAGCATACTCTTTAAAACTGAAACTCTATCTTCTTTTCTTACTTTACTTCTTCACTTTTATAAATACTACTAGTCAAAGCATACTCTTTAAAACTGAAACTCTATCTTCTTTTCTTACTTTACTTCTTCGCTTTTATAAATACTTATTACTTGTCAAAGCATACTATTTAAAACTGAAACTCTATCTTCTTTTCTTACTTTACTTCTTCGCTTTTATAAATACTTATTACTTCTCAAAGCATACTATTTAAAACTGAAACTCTATCTTCTTTTCTTACTTTACTTCTTCGCTTTTATAAATACTACTTGTCAAAGCATACTTTTTAAAACTGAAACTCTATCTTCTTTTCTTACTTTACTTCTTCGCTTTTATAAATACTTATTACTTGTCAAAGCATACTATTTAAAACTGAAACTCTATCTTCTTTTCTTACTTTACTTCTTCGCTTTTATAAATACTACTTCTCAAAGCATACTATTTAAAACTGAAACTCTATCTTCTTTTCTTACTTTACTTCTTCGCTTTTATAAATACTTATTACTTGTCAAAGCATACTATTTAAAACTGAAACTCTATCTTCTTTTCTTACTTTACTTCTTCGCTTTTATAAATACTTATTACTTGTCAAAGCATACTTTTTAAAACTGAAACTCTATCTTCTTTTCTTACTTTACTTCTTCGCTTTTATAAATACTACTTGTCAAAGCATACTTTTTAAAAACTGAAACTCTATCTTCTTTTCTTACTTTACTTCTTCGCTTTTATAAATACTTATTACTTGTCAAAGCATACTATTTAAAACTGAAACTCTATCTTCTTTTCTTACTTTACTTCTTCGCTTTTATAAATACTTATTACTTGTCAAAGCATACTATTTAAAACTGAAACTCTATCTTCTTTTCTTACTTTACTTCTTCGCTTTTATAAATACTACTTGTCAAAGCATACTATTTAAAACTGAAACTCTATCTTCTTTTCTTACTTTACTTCTTCGCTTTTATAAATACTTATTACTTGTCAAAGCATACTATTTAAAACTGAAACTCTATCTTCTTTTCTTACTTTACTTCTTCGCTTTTATAAATACTTATTACTTGTCAAAGCATACTCTTTAAAACTGAAACTCTATCTTCTTTTCTTACTTTACTTCTTCGCTTTTATAAATACTTATTACTTGTCAAAGCATACTCTTTAAAACTGAAACTCTATCTTCTTTTCTTACTTTACTTCTTCGCTTTTATAAATACTTATTACTTGTCAAAGCATACTATTTAAAACTGAAACTCTATCTTCTTTTCTTACTTTACTTCTTCGCTTTTATAAATACTACTTGTCAAAGCATACTTTTTAAAACTGAAACTCTATCTTCTTTTCTTACTTTACTTCTTCGCTTTTATAAATACTTATTACTTGTCAAAGCATACTATTTAAAACTGAAACTCTATCTTCTTTTCTTACTTTACTTCTTCGCTTTTATAAATACTACTTGTCAAAGCATACTTTTTAAAACTGAAACTCTATCTTCTTTTCTTACTTTACTTCTTCGCTTTTATAAATACTTATTACTTGTCAAAGCATACTATTTAAAACTGAAACTCTATCTTCTTTTCTTACTTTACTTCTTCGCTTTTATAAATACTACTTCTCAAAGCATACTATTTAAAACTGAAACTCTATCTTCTTTTCTTACTTTACTTCTTCACTTTTATAAATATTACTTGTCAAAGCATACTTTTTAAAACTGAAACTCTATCTTCTTTTCTTACTTTACTTCTTCGCTTTTATAAATACTTATTACTTGTCAAAGCATACTATTTAAAACTGAAACTCTATCTTCTTTTCTTACTTTACTTCTTCACTTTTATAAATACTACTAGTCAAAGCATACTTTTTAAAACTGAAACTCTATCTTCTTTTCTTACTTTACTTCTTCGCTTTTATAAATACTTATTACTTGTCAAAGCATACTATTTAAAACTGAAACTCTATCTTCTTTTCTTACTTTACTTCTTCGCTTTTATAAATACTACTTGTCAAAGCATACTTTTTAAAACTGAAACTCTATCTTCTTTTCTTACTTTACTTCTTCGCTTTTATAAATACTTATTACTTGTCAAAGCATACTATTTAAAACTGAAACTCTATCTTCTTTTCTTACTTTACTTCTTCGCTTTTATAAATACTACTTCTCAAAGCATACTATTTAAAAACTGAAACTCTATCTTCTTTTCTTACTTTACTTCTTCACTTTTATAAATATTACTTGTCAAAGCATACTTTTTAAAACTGAAACTCTATCTTCTTTTCTTACTTTACTTCTTCGCTTTTATAAATACTACTTGTCAAAGCATACTATTTAAAACTGAAACTCTATCTTCTTTTCTTACTTTACTTCTTCGCTTTTATAAATATTACTTGTCAAAGCATACTATTTAAAACTGAAACTCTATCTTCTTTTCTTACTTTACTTCTTCGCTTTTATAAATACTTATTACTTGTCAAAGCATACTATTTAAAACTGAAACTCTATCTTCTTTTCTTACTTTACTTCTTCACTTTTATAAATACTACTAGTCAAAGCATACTCTTTAAAACTGAAACTCTATCTTCTTTTCTTACTTTACTTCTTCGCTTTTATAAATACTACTTGTCAAAGCATACTCTTTAAAACTGAAACTCTATCTTCTTTTCTTACTTTACTTCTTCGCTTTTATAAATACTTATTACTTGTCAAAGCATACTTTTTAAAACTGAAACTCTATCTTCTTTTCTTACTTTACTTCTTCGCTTTTATAAATACTTATTACTTGTCAAAGCATACTCTTTAAAACTGAAACTCTATCTTCTTTTCTTACTTTACTTCTTCACTTTTATAAATACTACTAGTCAAAGCATACTCTTTAAAACTGAAACTCTATCTTCTTTTCTTACTTTACTTCTTCGCTTTTATAAATACTTATTACTTGTCAAAGCATACTATTTAAAACTGAAACTCTATCTTCTTTTCTTACTTTACTTCTTCGCTTTTATAAATACTACTTGTCAAAGCATACTCTTTAAAACTGAAACTCTATCTTCTTTTCTTACTTTACTTCTTCGCTTTTATAAATACTTATTACTTGTCAAAGCATACTATTTAAAACTGAAACTCTATCTTCTTTTCTTACTTTACTTCTTCGCTTTTATAAATACTACTTGTCAAAGCATACTATTTAAAACTGAAACTCTATCTTCTTTTCTTACTTTACTTCTTCGCTTTTATAAATACTTATTACTTGTCAAAGCATACTATTTAAAACTGAAACTCTATCTTCTTTTCTTACTTTACTTCTTCGCTTTTATAAATACTTACTTGTCAAAGCATACTATTTAAAACTGAAACTCTATCTTCTTTTCTTACTTTACTTCTTCGCTTTTATAAATACTACTTGTCAAAGCATACTATTTAAAACTGAAACTCTATCTTCTTTTCTTACTTTACTTCTTCGCTTTTATAAATACTTATTACTTGTCAAAGCATACTATTTAAAACTGAAACTCTATCTTCTTTTCTTACTTTACTTCTTCACTTTTATAAATACTACTAGTCAAAGCATACTCTTTAAAACTGAAACTCTATCTTCTTTTCTTACTTTACTTCTTCGCTTTTATAAATACTTATTACTTGTCAAAGCATACTATTTAAAACTGAAACTCTATCTTCTTTTCTTACTTTACTTCTTCGCTTTAAAACTGAAACTCTATCTTCTTTTCTTACTTTACTTCTTCGCTTTTATAAATACTTATTACTTGTCAAAGCATACTCTTTAAAACTGAAACTCTATCTTCTTTTCTTACTTTACTTCTTCGCTTTTATAAATACTTATTACTTGTCAAAGCATACTCTTTAAAACTGAAACTCTATCTTCTTTTCTTACTTTACTTCTTCGCTTTTATAAATACTTATTACTTGTCAAAGCATACTATTTAAAACTGAAACTCTATCTTCTTTTCTTACTTTACTTCTTCGCTTTTAAAACTGAAACTCTATCTTCTTTTCTTACTTTACTTCTTCGCTTTTATAAATACTTATTACTTGTCAAAGCATACTCTTTAAAACTGAAACTCTATCTTCTTTTCTTACTTTACTTCTTCGCTTTTATAAATACTTATTACTTGTCAAAGCATACTTTTTAAAACTGAAACTCTATCTTCTTTTCTTACTTTACTTCTTCGCTTTTATAAATACTACTTGTCAAAGCATACTCTTTAAAACTGAAACTCTATCTTCTTTTCTTACTTTACTTCTTCGCTTTTATAAATATTACTTGTCAAAGCATACTTTTTAAAACTGAAACTCTATCTTCTTTTCTTACTTTACTTCTTCGCTTTTATAAATACTTATTACTTGTCAAAGCATACTCTTTAAAACGAAACTCTATCTTCTTTTCTTACTTTACTTCTTCGCTTTTATAAATACTTATTACTTGTCAAAGCATACTCTTTAAAACTGAAACTCTATCTTCTTTTCTTACTTTACTTCTTCGCTTTTATAAATACTTATTACTTCTCAAAGCATACTATTTAAAACTGAAACTACATCTTCTTTTCTTACTTTACTTCTTCGCTTTTATAAATACTACTTGTCAAAGCATACTATTTAAAACTGAAACTCTATCTTCTTTTCTTACTTTACTTCTTCGCTTTTATAAATACTACTTGTCAAAGCATACTCTTTAAAACTGAAACTCTATCTTCTTTTCTTACTTTACTTCTTCAAAGCATACTCTTTAAAACTGAAACTCTATCTTCTTTTCTTACTTTACTTCTTCGCTTTTATAAATACTTATTACTTGTCAAAGCATACTATTTAAAACTGAAACTCTATCTTCTTTTCTTACTTTACTTCTTCGCTTTTATAAATATTACTTGTCAAAGCATACTATTTAAAACTGAAACTCTATCTTCTTTTCTTACTTTACTTCTTCGCTTTTATAAATACTTATTACTTGTCAAAGCATACTCTTTAAAACTGAAACTCTATCTTCTTTTCTTACTTTACTTCTTCGCTTTTATAAATACTTATTACTTGTCAAAGCATACTCTTTAAAACTGAAACTCTATCTTCTTTTCTTACTTTACTTCTTCGCTTTTATAAATACTTATTACTTGTCAAAGCATACTCTTTAAAACTGAAACTCTATCTTCTTTTCTTACTTTACTTCTTCGCTTTTATAAATACTTATTACTTGTCAAAGCATACTATTTAAAACTGAAACTCTATCTTCTTTTCTTACTTTACTTCTTCGCTTTTATAAATACTTATTACTTGTCAAAGCATACTCTTTAAAACTGAAACTCTATCTTCTTTTCTTACTTTACTTCTTCGCTTTTATAAATACTTATTACTTGTCAAAGCATACTTTTTAAAACTGAAACTCTATCTTCTTTTCTTACTTTACTTCTTCGCTTTTATAAATACTTATTACTTGTCAAAGCATACTCTTTAAAACTGAAACTCTATCTTCTTTTCTTACTTTACTTCTTCGCTTTTATAAATACTACTTGTCAAAGCATACTCTTTAAAACTGAAACTCTATCTTCTTTTCTTACTTTACTTCTTCGCTTTTATAAATACTTATTACTTGTCAAAGCATACTTTTAAAACTGAAACTCTATCTTCTTTTCTTACTTTACTTCTTCGCTTTTATAAATACTACTAGTCAAAGCATACTCTTTAAAACTGAAACTCTATCTTCTTTTCTTACTTTACTTCTTCGCTTTTATAAATACTACTTGTCAAAGCATACTCTTTAAAACTGAAACTCTATCTTCTTTTCTTACTTTACTTCTTCGCTTTTATAAATACTTATTACTTGTCAAAGCATACTCTTTAAAACTGAAACTCTATCTTCTTTTCTTACTTTACTTCTTCGCTTTTATAAATACTACTTGTCAAAGCATACTCTTTAAAACTGAAACTCTATCTTCTTTTCTTACTTTACTTCTTCGCTTTTATAAATACTTATTACTTGTCAAAGCATACTTTTTAAAACTGAAACTCTATCTTCTTTTCTTACTTTACTTCTTCGCTTTTATAAATACTACTAGTCAAAGCATACTATTTAAAACTGAAACTCTATCTTCTTTTCTTACTTTACTTCTTCGCTTTTATAAATACTACTTGTCAAAGCATACTTTTTAAAACTGAAACTCTATCTTCTTTTCTTACTTTACTTCTTCGCTTTTATAAATACTTATTACTTGTCAAAGCATACTATTTAAAACTGAAACTCTATCTTCTTTTCTTACTTTACTTCTTCACTTTTATAAATACTACTAGTCAAAGCATACTATTTAAAACTGAAACTCTATCTTCTTTTCTTACTTTACTTCTTCGCTTTTATAAATACTACTTGTCAAAGCATACTCTTTAAAACTGAAACTCTATCTTCTTTTCTTACTTTACTTCTTCGCTTTTATAAATACTTATTACTTGTCAAAGCATACTTTTTAAAACTGAAACTCTATCTTCTTTTCTTACTTTACTTCTTCACTTTTATACTCTTTAAAACTGAAACTCTATCTTCTTTTCTTACTTTACTTCTTCGCTTTTATAAATACTTATTACTTGTCAAAGCATACTTTTTAAAACTGAAACTTACTTTACTTCTTCGCTTTTATAAATACTTATTACTTGTCAAAGCATACTATTTAAAACTGAAACTCTATCTTCTTTTCTTACTTTACTTCTTCACTTTTATAAATACTACTAGTCAAAGCATACTATTTAAAACTACTTGTCAAAGCATACTCTTTAAAACTGAAACTCTATCTTCTTTTCTTACTTTACTTCTTCGCTTTTATAAATACTTATTACTTGTCAAAGCATACTATTTAAAACTGAAACTCTATCTTCTTTTCTTACTTTACTTCTTCGCTTTTATAAATACTACTTGTCAAAGCATACTCTTTAAAACTGAAACTCTATCTTCTTTTCTTACTTTACTTATTACTTGTCAAAGCATACTTTTTAAAACTGAAACTCTATCTTCTTTTCTTACTTTACTTCTTCGCTTTTATAAATACTACTTGTCAAAGCATACTCTTTAAAACTGAAACTCTATCTTCTTTTCTTACTTTACTTCTTCGCTTTTATAAATACTTATTACTTGTCAAAGCATACTATTTAAAACTGAAACTCTATCTTCTTTTCTTACTTTACTTCTTCGCTTTTATAAATACTTATTACTTGTCAAAGCATACTATTTAAAACTGAAACTCTATCTTCTTTTCTTACTTTACTTCTTCGCTTTTATAAATACTTATTACTTGTCAAAGCATACTCTTTAAAACTGAAACTCTATCTTCTTTTCTTACTTTACTTCTTCGCTTTTATAAATACTTATTACTTGTCAAAGCATACTTTTTAAAACTGAAACTCTATCTTCTTTTCTTACTTTACTTCTTCGCTTTTATAAATACTACTTGTCAAAGCATACTTTTTAAAACTGAAACTCTATCTTCTTTTCTTACTTTACTTCTTCGCTTTTATAAATACTACTTGTCAAAGCATACTCTTTAAAACTGAAACTCTATCTTCTTTTCTTACTTTACTTCTTCGCTTTTATAAATACTACTTGTCAAAGCATACTTTTTAAAACTGAAACTCTATCTTCTTTTCTTACTTTACTTCTTCGCTTTTATAAATACTTATTACTTGTCAAAGCATACTATTTAAAACTGAAACTACATCTTCTTTTCTTACTTTACTTCTTCGCTTTTATAAATACTTATTACTTGTCAAAGCATACTATTTAAAACTGAAACTCTATCTTCTTTTCTTACTTTACTTCTTCGCTTTTATAAATACTTATTACTTGTCAAAGCATACTATTTAAAACTGAAACTCTATCTTCTTTTCTTACTTTACTTCTTCGCT
>CAMPDV010006999.1:0-17070 GCA_946699065.1 Loxodes magnus
TTGAGAAGTAATAAGTATTTAGAAAAGTGAAGAAGTAAAGTAAGAAAAGAATATCTAATGATAAGTTTTAGTAGCAAGCACTAAAATATAAGTTAGAATATCCAAAATGTTAGTAATAATATAATAATTACGAATCTGTATTCGGTTTGTCAAGATATGCTTGTAGATGAAAGTTAGCCTATTGAAAAGTGAAGAAGTAAAGTAAGAAAAGAATATCTAATGATAAGTTTGCGTAGCAAGCAGTAAAATATAAGTTAGAATATCCAAAATGTTAGTAATAATATAATAATTACGAATCTGTATTCGGTTTGTCAAGATATGCTTGTAGATGAAAGTTAGCCTATTGAAAAGTGAAGAAGTAAAGTAAGAAAAGAATATCTAATGATAAGTTTGCGTAGCAAGCAGTAAAATATAAGTTAGAATATCCAAAATGTTAGTAATAATATAATAATTACGAATCTGTATTCGGTTTGTCAAGATATGCTTGTAGATGAAAGTTAGCCTATTGAAAAGTGAAGAAGTAAAGTAAGAAAAGAAGATAGAGTTTCGGTTTTAAGGAGTATGCTTTGAGAAGTAATAAGTATTTAGAAAAGTGAAGAAGTAAAGTAAGAAAAGAATATCTAATGATAAGTTTTAGTAGCAAGCACTAAAATATAAGTTAGAATATCCAAAATGTTAGTAATAATATAATAATTACGAATCTGTATTCGGTTTGTCAAGATATGCTTGTAGATGAAAGTTAGCCTATAGAAAAGTGAAGAAGTAAAGTAAGAAAAGAAGATAGAGTTTCGGTTTTAAGGAGTATGCTTTGAGAAGTAATAAGTATTTAGAAAAGTGAAGAAGTAAAGTAAGAAAAGAATATCTAATGATAAGTTTGCGTAGCAAGCAGTAAAATATAAGTTAGAATATCCAAAATGTTAGTAATAATATAATAATTACGAATCTGTATTCGGTTTGTCAAGATATGCTTGTAGATGAAAGTTAGCCTATAGAAAAGTGAAGAAGTAAAGTAAGAAAAGAAGATAGAGTTTCGGTTTTAAGGAGTATGCTTTGAGAAGTAATAAGTATTTAGAAAAGTGAAGAAGTAAAGTAAGAAAAGAATATCTAATGATAAGTTTTAGTAGCAAGCACTAAAATATAAGTTAGAATATCCAAAATGTTAGTAATAATATAATAATTACGAATCTGTATTCGGTTTGTCAAGATATGCTTGTAGATGAAAGTTAGCCTATAGAAAAGTGAAGAAGTAAAGTAAGAAAAGAAGATAGAGTTTCGGTTTTAAGGAGTATGCTTTGAGAAGTAATAAGTATTTAGAAAAGTGAAGAAGTAAAGTAAGAAAAGAATATCTAATGATAAGTTTGCGTAGCAAGCAGTAAAATATAAGTTAGAATATCCAAAATGTTAGTAATAATATAATAATTACGAATCTGTATTCGGTTTGTCAAGATATGCTTGTAGATGAAAGTTAGCCTATAGAAAAGTGAAGAAGTAAAGTAAGAAAAGAAGATAGAGTTTCGGTTTTAAGGAGTATGCTTTGAGAAGTAATAAGTATTTAGAAAAGTGAAGAAGTAAAGTAAGAAAAGAATATCTAATGATAAGTTTGCGTAGCAAGCAGTAAAATATAAGTTAGAATATCCAAAATGTTAGTAATAATATAATAATTACGAATCTGTATTCGGTTTGTCAAGATATGCTTGTAGATGAAAGTTAGCCTATAGAAAAGTGAAGAAGTAAAGTAAGAAAAGAAGATAGAATTTCAGTTTTAAGGAGTATGCTTTGAGAAGTAATAAGTATTTAGAAAAGTGAAGAAGTAAAGTAAGAAAAGAATATCTAATGATAAGTTTGCGTAGCAAGCAGTAAAATATAAGTTAGAATATCCAAAATGTTAGTAATAATATAATAATTACGAATCTGTATTCGTTTTGTCAAGATATGCTTGTAGATGAAAGTTAGCCTATAGAAAAGTGAAGAAGTAAAGTAAGAAAAGAATATCTAATGATAAGTTTTCGTAGCAAGCAGTAAAATATAAGTTAGAATATCCAAAATGTTAGTAATAATATAATAATTACGAATCTGTATTCGGTTTGTCAAGATATGCTTGTAGATGAAAGTTAGCCTATAGAAAAGTGAAGAAGTAAAGTAAGAAAAGAAGATAGAGTTTCGGTTTTAAGGAGTATGCTTTGAGAAGTAATAAGTATTTAGAAAAGTGAAGAAGTAAAGTAAGAAAAGAATATCTAATGATAAGTTTGCGTAGCAAGCAGTAAAATATAAGTTAGAATATCCAAAATGTTAGTAATAATATAATAATTACGAATCTGTATTCGGTTTGTCAAGATATGCTTGTAGATGAAAGTTAGCCTATAGAAAAGTGAAGAAGTAAAGTAAGAAAAGAAGATAGAGTTTCGGTTTTAAGGAGTATGCTTTGAGAAGTAATAAGTATTTAGAAAAGTGAAGAAGTAAAGTAAGAAAAGAATATCTAATGATAAGTTTTAGTAGCAAGCACTAAAATATAAGTTAGAATATCCAAAATGTTAGTAATAATATAATAATTACGAATCTGTATTCGGTTTGTCAAGATATGCTTGTAGATGAAAGTTAGCCTATAGAAAAGTGAAGAAGTAAAGTAAGAAAAGAAGATAGAGTTTCGGTTTTAAGGAGTATGCTTTGAGAAGTAATAAGTATTTAGAAAAGTGAAGAAGTAAAGTAAGAAAAGAATATCTAATGATAAGTTTGCGTAGCAAGCAGTAAAATATAAGTTAGAATATCCAAAATGTTAGTAATAATATAATAATTACGAATCTGTATTCGGTTTGTCAAGATATGCTTGTAGATGAAAGTTAGCCTATAGAAAAGTGAAGAAGTAAAGTAAGAAAAGAAGATAGAGTTTCGGTTTTAAGGAGTATGCTTTGAGAAGTAATAAGTATTTAGAAAAGTGAAGAAGTAAAGTAAGAAAAGAATATCTAATGATAAGTTTGCGTAGCAAGCAGTAAAATATAAGTTAGAATATCCAAAATGTTAGTAATAATATAATAATTACGAATCTGTATTCGGTTTGTCAAGATATGCTTGTAGATGAAAGTTAGCCTATAGAAAAGTGAAGAAGTAAAGTAAGAAAAGAAGATAGAATTTCAGTTTTAAGGAGTATGCTTTGAGAAGTAATAAGTATTTAGAAAAGTGAAGAAGTAAAGTAAGAAAAGAATATCTAATGATAAGTTTGCGTAGCAAGCAGTAAAATATAAGTTAGAATATCCAAAATGTTAGTAATAATATAATAATTACGAATCTGTATTCGGTTTGTCAAGATATGCTTGTAGATGAAAGTTAGCCTATAGAAAAGTGAAGAAGTAAAGTAAGAAAAGAAGATAGAGTTTCGGTTTTAAGGAGTATGCTTTGAGAAGTAATAAGTATTTAGAAAAGTGAAGAAGTAAAGTAAGAAAAGAATATCTAATGATAAGTTTGCGTAGCAAGCAGTAAAATATAAGTTAGAATATCCAAAATGTTAGTAATAATATAATAATTACGAATCTGTATTCGTTTTGTCAAGATATGCTTGTAGATGAAAGTTAGCCTATAGAAAAGTGAAGAAGTAAAGTAAGAAAAGAATATCTAATGATAAGTTTTCGTAGCAAGCAGTAAAATATAAGTTAGAATATCCAAAATGTTAGTAATAATATAATAATTACGAATCTGTATTCGGTTTGTCAAGATATGCTTGTAGATGAAAGTTAGCCTATTGAAAAGTGAAGAAGTAAAGTAAGAAAAGAATATCTAATGATAAGTTTTAGTAGCAAGCACTAAAATATAAGTTAGAATATCCAAAATGTTAGTAATAATATAATAATTACGAATCTGTATTCGGTTTGTCAAGATATGCTTGTAGATGAAAGTTAGCCTATAGAAAAGTGAAGAAGTAAAGTAAGAAAAGAAGATAGAGTTTCGGTTTTAAGGAGTATGCTTTGAGAAGTAATAAGTATTTAGAAAAGTGAAGAAGTAAAGTAAGAAAAGAATATCTAATGATAAGTTTGCGTAGCAAGCAGTAAAATATAAGTTAGAATATCCAAAATGTTAGTAATAATATAATAATTACGAATCTGTATTCGGTTTGTCAAGATATGCTTGTAGATGAAAGTTAGCCTATTGAAAAGTGAAGAAGTAAAGTAAGAAAAGAATATCTAATGATAAGTTTTAGTAGCAAGCACTAAAATATAAGTTAGAATATCCAAAATGTTAGTAATAATATAATAATTACGAATCTGTATTCGGTTTGTCAAGATATGCTTGTAGATGAAAGTTAGCCTATAGAAAAGTGAAGAAGTAAAGTAAGAAAAGAAGATAGAGTTTCGGTTTTAAGGAGTATGCTTTGAGAAGTAATAAGTATTTAGAAAAGTGAAGAAGTAAAGTAAGAAAAGAATATCTAATGATAAGTTTGCGTAGCAAGCAGTAAAATATAAGTTAGAATATCCAAAATGTTAGTAATAATATAATAATTACGAATCTGTATTCGGTTTGTCAAGATATGCTTGTAGATGAAAGTTAGCCTATAGAAAAGTGAAGAAGTAAAGTAAGAAAAGAAGATAGAGTTTCGGTTTTAAGGAGTATGCTTTGAGAAGTAATAAGTATTTAGAAAAGTGAAGAAGTAAAGTAAGAAAAGAATATCTAATGATAAGTTTGCGTAGCAAGCAGTAAAATATAAGTTAGAATATCCAAAATGTTAGTAATAATATAATAATTACGAATCTGTATTCGTTTTGTCAAGATATGCTTGTAGATGAAAGTTAGCCTATAGAAAAGTGAAGAAGTAAAGTAAGAAAAGAATATCTAATGATAAGTTTTCGTAGCAAGCAGTAAAATATAAGTTAGAATATCCAAAATGTTAGTAATAATATAATAATTACGAATCTGTATTCGGTTTGTCAAGATATGCTTGTAGATGAAAGTTAGCCTATTGAAAAGTGAAGAAGTAAAGTAAGAAAAGAATATCTAATGATAAGTTTGCGTAGCAAGCAGTAAAATATAAGTTAGAATATCCAAAATGTTAGTAATAATATAATAATTACGAATCTGTATTCGGTTTGTCAAGATATGCTTGTAGATGAAAGTTAGCCTATAGAAAAGTGAAGAAGTAAAGTAAGAAAAGAAGATAGAGTTTCGGTTTTAAGGAGTATGCTTTGAGAAGTAATAAGTATTTAGAAAAGTGAAGAAGTAAAGTAAGAAAAGAATATCTAATGATAAGTTTGCGTAGCAAGCAGTAAAATATAAGTTAGAATATCCAAAATGTTAGTAATAATATAATAATTACGAATCTGTATTCGGTTTGTCAAGATATGCTTGTAGATGAAAGTTAGCCTATAGAAAAGTGAAGAAGTAAAGTAAGAAAAGAAGATAGAGTTTCGGTTTTAAGGAGTATGCTTTGAGAAGTAATAAGTATTTAGAAAAGTGAAGAAGTAAAGTAAGAAAAGAATATCTAATGATAAGTTTTAGTAGCAAGCACTAAAATATAAGTTAGAATATCCAAAATGTTAGTAATAATATAATAATTACGAATCTGTATTCGGTTTGTCAAGATATGCTTGTAGATGAAAGTTAGCCTATAGAAAAGTGAAGAAGTAAAGTAAGAAAAGAAGATAGAGTTTCGGTTTTAAGGAGTATGCTTTGAGAAGTAATAAGTATTTAGAAAAGTGAAGAAGTAAAGTAAGAAAAGAATATCTAATGATAAGTTTTAGTAGCAAGCACTAAAATATAAGTTAGAATATCCAAAATGTTAGTAATAATATAATAATTACGAATCTGTATTCGGTTTGTCAAGATATGCTTGTAGATGAAAGTTAGCCTATAGAAAAGTGAAGAAGTAAAGTAAGAAAAGAAGATAGAGTTTCGGTTTTAAGGAGTATGCTTTGAGAAGTAATAAGTATTTAGAAAAGTGAAGAAGTAAAGTAAGAAAAGAATATCTAATGATAAGTTTGCGTAGCAAGCAGTAAAATATAAGTTAGAATATCCAAAATGTTAGTAATAATATAATAATTACGAATCTGTATTCGGTTTGTCAAGATATGCTTGTAGATGAAAGTTAGCCTATAGAAAAGTGAAGAAGTAAAGTAAGAAAAGAAGATAGAGTTTCGGTTTTAAGGAGTATGCTTTGAGAAGTAATAAGTATTTAGAAAAGTGAAGAAGTAAAGTAAGAAAAGAATATCTAATGATAAGTTTTAGTAGCAAGCACTAAAATATAAGTTAGAATATCCAAAATGTTAGTAATAATATAATAATTACGAATCTGTATTCGGTTTGTCAAGATATGCTTGTAGATGAAAGTTAGCCTATAGAAAAGTGAAGAAGTAAAGTAAGAAAAGAAGATAGAGTTTCGGTTTTAAGGAGTATGCTTTGAGAAGTAATAAGTATTTAGAAAAGTGAAGAAGTAAAGTAAGAAAAGAATATCTAATGATAAGTTTGCGTAGCAAGCAGTAAAATATAAGTTAGAATATCCAAAATGTTAGTAATAATATAATAATTACGAATCTGTATTCGGTTTGTCAAGATATGCTTGTAGATGAAAGTTAGCCTATAGAAAAGTGAAGAAGTAAAGTAAGAAAAGAAGATAGAGTTTCGGTTTTAAGGAGTATGCTTTGAGAAGTAATAAGTATTTAGAAAAGTGAAGAAGTAAAGTAAGAAAAGAATATCTAATGATAAGTTTGCGTAGCAAGCAGTAAAATATAAGTTAGAATATCCAAAATGTTAGTAATAATATAATAATTACGAATCTGTATTCGGTTTGTCAAGATATGCTTGTAGATGAAAGTTAGCCTATAGAAAAGTGAAGAAGTAAAGTAAGAAAAGAAGATAGAATTTCAGTTTTAAGGAGTATGCTTTGAGAAGTAATAAGTATTTAGAAAAGTGAAGAAGTAAAGTAAGAAAAGAATATCTAATGATAAGTTTGCGTAGCAAGCAGTAAAATATAAGTTAGAATATCCAAAATGTTAGTAATAATATAATAATTACGAATCTGTATTCGTTTTGTCAAGATATGCTTGTAGATGAAAGTTAGCCTATAGAAAAGTGAAGAAGTAAAGTAAGAAAAGAATATCTAATGATAAGTTTTCGTAGCAAGCAGTAAAATATAAGTTAGAATATCCAAAATGTTAGTAATAATATAATAATTACGAATCTGTATTCGGTTTGTCAAGATATGCTTGTAGATGAAAGTTAGCCTATTGAAAAGTGAAGAAGTAAAGTAAGAAAAGAATATCTAATGATAAGTTTGCGTAGCAAGCAGTAAAATATAAGTTAGAATATCCAAAATGTTAGTAATAATATAATAATTACGAATCTGTATTCGGTTTGTCAAGATATGCTTGTAGATGAAAGTTAGCCTATTGAAAAGTGAAGAAGTAAAGTAAGAAAAGAATATCTAATGATAAGTTTTAGTAGCAAGCACTAAAATATAAGTTAGAATATCCAAAATGTTAGTAATAATATAATAATTACGAATCTGTATTCGGTTTGTCAAGATATGCTTGTAGATGAAAGTTAGCCTATAGAAAAGTGAAGAAGTAAAGTAAGAAAAGAAGATAGAGTTTCGGTTTTAAGGAGTATGCTTTGAGAAGTAATAAGTATTTAGAAAAGTGAAGAAGTAAAGTAAGAAAAGAATATCTAATGATAAGTTTGCGTAGCAAGCAGTAAAATATAAGTTAGAATATCCAAAATGTTAGTAATAATATAATAATTACGAATCTGTATTCGGTTTGTCAAGATATGCTTGTAGATGAAAGTTAGCCTATAGAAAAGTGAAGAAGTAAAGTAAGAAAAGAAGATAGAGTTTCGGTTTTAAGGAGTATGCTTTGAGAAGTAATAAGTATTTAGAAAAGTGAAGAAGTAAAGTAAGAAAAGAATATCTAATGATAAGTTTGCGTAGCAAGCAGTAAAATATAAGTTAGAATATCCAAAATGTTAGTAATAATATAATAATTACGAATCTGTATTCGTTTTGTCAAGATATGCTTGTAGATGAAAGTTAGCCTATAGAAAAGTGAAGAAGTAAAGTAAGAAAAGAATATCTAATGATAAGTTTTCGTAGCAAGCAGTAAAATATAAGTTAGAATATCCAAAATGTTAGTAATAATATAATAATTACGAATCTGTATTCGGTTTGTCAAGATATGCTTGTAGATGAAAGTTAGCCTATTGAAAAGTGAAGAAGTAAAGTAAGAAAAGAATATCTAATGATAAGTTTTAGTAGCAAGCACTAAAATATAAGTTAGAATATCCAAAATGTTAGTAATAATATAATAATTACGAATCTGTATTCGGTTTGTCAAGATATGCTTGTAGATGAAAGTTAGCCTATAGAAAAGTGAAGAAGTAAAGTAAGAAAAGAAGATAGAGTTTCGGTTTTAAGGAGTATGCTTTGAGAAGTAATAAGTATTTAGAAAAGTGAAGAAGTAAAGTAAGAAAAGAATATCTAATGATAAGTTTGCGTAGCAAGCAGTAAAATATAAGTTAGAATATCCAAAATGTTAGTAATAATATAATAATTACGAATCTGTATTCGGTTTGTCAAGATATGCTTGTAGATGAAAGTTAGCCTATTGAAAAGTGAAGAAGTAAAGTAAGAAAAGAATATCTAATGATAAGTTTTAGTAGCAAGCACTAAAATATAAGTTAGAATATCCAAAATGTTAGTAATAATATAATAATTACGAATCTGTATTCGGTTTGTCAAGATATGCTTGTAGATGAAAGTTAGCCTATAGAAAAGTGAAGAAGTAAAGTAAGAAAAGAAGATAGAGTTTCGGTTTTAAGGAGTATGCTTTGAGAAGTAATAAGTATTTAGAAAAGTGAAGAAGTAAAGTAAGAAAAGAATATCTAATGATAAGTTTGCGTAGCAAGCAGTAAAATATAAGTTAGAATATCCAAAATGTTAGTAATAATATAATAATTACGAATCTGTATTCGGTTTGTCAAGATATGCTTGTAGATGAAAGTTAGCCTATAGAAAAGTGAAGAAGTAAAGTAAGAAAAGAAGATAGAGTTTCGGTTTTAAGGAGTATGCTTTGAGAAGTAATAAGTATTTAGAAAAGTGAAGAAGTAAAGTAAGAAAAGAATATCTAATGATAAGTTTGCGTAGCAAGCAGTAAAATATAAGTTAGAATATCCAAAATGTTAGTAATAATATAATAATTACGAATCTGTATTCGTTTTGTCAAGATATGCTTGTAGATGAAAGTTAGCCTATAGAAAAGTGAAGAAGTAAAGTAAGAAAAGAATATCTAATGATAAGTTTTCGTAGCAAGCAGTAAAATATAAGTTAGAATATCCAAAATGTTAGTAATAATATAATAATTACGAATCTGTATTCGGTTTGTCAAGATATGCTTGTAGATGAAAGTTAGCCTATTGAAAAGTGAAGAAGTAAAGTAAGAAAAGAATATCTAATGATAAGTTTGCGTAGCAAGCAGTAAAATATAAGTTAGAATATCCAAAATGTTAGTAATAATATAATAATTACGAATCTGTATTCGGTTTGTCAAGATATGCTTGTAGATGAAAGTTAGCCTATAGAAAAGTGAAGAAGTAAAGTAAGAAAAGAAGATAGAGTTTCGGTTTTAAGGAGTATGCTTTGAGAAGTAATAAGTATTTAGAAAAGTGAAGAAGTAAAGTAAGAAAAGAATATCTAATGATAAGTTTGCGTAGCAAGCAGTAAAATATAAGTTAGAATATCCAAAATGTTAGTAATAATATAATAATTACGAATCTGTATTCGGTTTGTCAAGATATGCTTGTAGATGAAAGTTAGCCTATAGAAAAGTGAAGAAGTAAAGTAAGAAAAGAAGATAGAGTTTCGGTTTTAAGGAGTATGCTTTGAGAAGTAATAAGTATTTAGAAAAGTGAAGAAGTAAAGTAAGAAAAGAATATCTAATGATAAGTTTTAGTAGCAAGCACTAAAATATAAGTTAGAATATCCAAAATGTTAGTAATAATATAATAATTACGAATCTGTATTCGGTTTGTCAAGATATGCTTGTAGATGAAAGTTAGCCTATAGAAAAGTGAAGAAGTAAAGTAAGAAAAGAAGATAGAGTTTCGGTTTTAAGGAGTATGCTTTGAGAAGTAATAAGTATTTAGAAAAGTGAAGAAGTAAAGTAAGAAAAGAATATCTAATGATAAGTTTGCGTAGCAAGCAGTAAAATATAAGTTAGAATATCCAAAATGTTAGTAATAATATAATAATTACGAATCTGTATTCGGTTTGTCAAGATATGCTTGTAGATGAAAGTTAGCCTATAGAAAAGTGAAGAAGTAAAGTAAGAAAAGAAGATAGAGTTTCGGTTTTAAGGAGTATGCTTTGAGAAGTAATAAGTATTTAGAAAAGTGAAGAAGTAAAGTAAGAAAAGAATATCTAATGATAAGTTTGCGTAGCAAGCAGTAAAATATAAGTTAGAATATCCAAAATGTTAGTAATAATATAATAATTACGAATCTGTATTCGGTTTGTCAAGATATGCTTGTAGATGAAAGTTAGCCTATTGAAAAGTGAAGAAGTAAAGTAAGAAAAGAATATCTAATGATAAGTTTTAGTAGCAAGCACTAAAATATAAGTTAGAATATCCAAAATGTTAGTAATAATATAATAATTACGAATCTGTATTCGTTTTGTCAAGATATGCTTGTAGATGAAAGTTAGCCTATAGAAAAGTGAAGAAGTAAAGTAAGAAAAGAAGATAGAGTTTCGGTTTTAAGGAGTATGCTTTGAGAAGTAATAAGTATTTAGAAAAGTGAAGAAGTAAAGTAAGAAAAGAATATCTAATGATAAGTTTGCGTAGCAAGCAGTAAAATATAAGTTAGAATATCCAAAATGTTAGTAATAATATAATAATTACGAATCTGTATTCGGTTTGTCAAGATATGCTTGTAGATGAAAGTTAGCCTATTGAAAAGTGAAGAAGTAAAGTAAGAAAAGAATATCTAATGATAAGTTTGCGTAGCAAGCAGTAAAATATAAGTTAGAATATCCAAAATGTTAGTAATAATATAATAATTACGAATCTGTATTCGTTTTGTCAAGATATGCTTGTAGATGAAAGTTAGCCTATAGAAAAGTGAAGAAGTAAAGTAAGAAAAGAAGATAGAGTTTCGGTTTTAAGGAGTATGCTTTGAGAAGTAATAAGTATTTAGAAAAGTGAAGAAGTAAAGTAAGAAAAGAATATCTAATGATAAGTTTGCGTAGCAAGCAGTAAAATATAAGTTAGAATATCCAAAATGTTAGTAATAATATAATAATTACGAATCTGTATTCGGTTTGTCAAGATATGCTTGTAGATGAAAGTTAGCCTATAGAAAAGTGAAGAAGTAAAGTAAGAAAAGAAGATAGAGTTTCGGTTTTAAGGAGTATGCTTTGAGAAGTAATAAGTATTTAGAAAAGTGAAGAAGTAAAGTAAGAAAAGAATATCTAATGATAAGTTTTAGTAGCAAGCACTAAAATATAAGTTAGAATATCCAAAATGTTAGTAATAATATAATAATTACGAATCTGTATTCGGTTTGTCAAGATATGCTTGTAGATGAAAGTTAGCCTATAGAAAAGTGAAGAAGTAAAGTAAGAAAAGAAGATAGAGTTTCGGTTTTAAGGAGTATGCTTTGAGAAGTAATAAGTATTTAGAAAAGTGAAGAAGTAAAGTAAGAAAAGAATATCTAATGATAAGTTTGCGTAGCAAGCAGTAAAATATAAGTTAGAATATCCAAAATGTTAGTAATAATATAATAATTACGAATCTGTATTCGGTTTGTCAAGATATGCTTGTAGATGAAAGTTAGCCTATTGAAAAGTGAAGAAGTAAAGTAAGAAAAGAATATCTAATGATAAGTTTTAGTAGCAAGCACTAAAATATAAGTTAGAATATCCAAAATGTTAGTAATAATATAATAATTACGAATCTGTATTCGGTTTGTCAAGATATGCTTGTAGATGAAAGTTAGCCTATTGAAAAGTGAAGAAGTAAAGTAAGAAAAGAATATCTAATGATAAGTTTTAGTAGCAAGCAGTAAAATATAAGTTAGAATATCCAAAATGTTAGTAATAATATAATAATTACGAATCTGTATTCGGTTTGTCAAGATATGCTTGTAGATGAAAGTTAGCCTATAGAAAAGTGAAGAAGTAAAGTAAGAAAAGAAGATAGAGTTTCGGTTTTAAGGAGTATGCTTTGAGAAGTAATAAGTATTTAGAAAAGTGAAGAAGTAAAGTAAGAAAAGAATATCTAATGATAAGTTTTCGTAGCAAGCACTAAAATATAAGTTAGAATATCCAAAATGTTAGTAATGATGTCATAATTACGAATCTGTATTCGGTTTGTCAAGATATGCTTGTAGATGAAAGTTAGCCTATGAAAAGTGAAGAAGTAAAGTAAGAAAAGAATATCTAATGATAAGTTTGCGTAGCAAGCACTAAAATATAAGTTAGAATATGCAAAATGTTAGTTATAATGTCACTTTTACGAATCTGTATTCGGTTTGTCAAGATATGCTTGTAGATGAAAGTTAGCCTATGAAAAGTGAAGAAGTAAAGTAAGAAAAGAATATCTAATGATAAGTTTGCGTAGCAAGCACTAAAATATAAGTTAGAATATGCAAAATGTTAGTTATAATGTCACTTTTACGAATCTGTATTCGGTTTGTCAAGATATGCTTGTAGATGAAAGTTAGCCTATGAAAAGTGAAGAAGTAAAGTAAGAAAAGAATATCTAATGATAAGTTTTAGTAGCAAGCACTAAAATATAAGGTAGAATATCCAAAATGTTAGTAATAATATAATAATTACGAATCTGTATTCGGTTTGTCAAGATATGCTTGTAGATGAAAGTTAGCCTATGAAAAGTGAAGAAGTAAAGTAAGAAAAGAATATCTAATGATAAGTTTTCGTAGCAAGCACTAAAATATAAGTTAGAATATCCAAAATGTTAGTAATGATGTCATAATTACGAATCTGTATTCGGTTTGTCAAGATATGCTTGTAGATGAAAGTTAGCCTATAGAAAAGTGAAGAAGTAAAGTAAGAAAAGAATATCTAATGATAAGTTTTCGTAGCAAGCACTAAAATATAAGTTAGAATATCCAAAATGTTAGTAATAATATAATAATTACGAATCTGTATTCGGTTTGTCAAGATATGCTTGTAGATGAAAGTTAGCCTATTGAAAAGTGAAGAAGTAAAGTAAGAAAAGAATATCTAATGATAAGTTTGCGTAGCAAGCAGTAAAATATAAGTTAGAATATCCAAAATGTTAGTAATAATATAATAATTACGAATCTGTATTCGTTTTGTCAAGATATGCTTGTAGATGAAAGTTAGCCTATAGAAAAGTGAAGAAGTAAAGTAAGAAAAGAAGATAGAGTTTCGGTTTTAAGGAGTATGCTTTGAGAAGTAATAAGTATTTAGAAAAGTGAAGAAGTAAAGTAAGAAAAGAATATCTAATGATAAGTTTGCGTAGCAAGCAGTAAAATATAAGTTAGAATATCCAAAATGTTAGTAATAATATAATAATTACGAATCTGTATTCGGTTTGTCAAGATATGCTTGTAGATGAAAGTTAGCCTATAGAAAAGTGAAGAAGTAAAGTAAGAAAAGAAGATAGAGTTTCGGTTTTAAGGAGTATGCTTTGAGAAGTAATAAGTATTTAGAAAAGTGAAGAAGTAAAGTAAGAAAAGAATATCTAATGATAAGTTTGCGTAGCAAGCAGTAAAATATAAGTTAGAATATCCAAAATGTTAGTAATAATATAATAATTACGAATCTGTATTCGGTTTGTCAAGATATGCTTGTAGATGAAAGTTAGCCTATAGAAAAGTGAAGAAGTAAAGTAAGAAAAGAATATCTAATGATAAGTTTTCGTAGCAAGCAGTAAAATATAAGTTAGAATATCCAAAATGTTAGTAATAATATAATAATTACGAATCTGTATTCGGTTTGTCAAGATATGCTTGTAGATGAAAGTTAGCCTATTGAAAAGTGAAGAAGTAAAGTAAGAAAAGAATATCTAATGATAAGTTTGCGTAGCAAGCAGTAAAATATAAGTTAGAATATCCAAAATGTTAGTAATAATATAATAATTACGAATCTGTATTCGGTTTGTCAAGATATGCTTGTAGATGAAAGTTAGCCTATTGAAAAGTGAAGAAGTAAAGTAAGAAAAGAATATCTAATGATAAGTTTTAGTAGCAAGCACTAAAATATAAGTTAGAATATCCAAAATGTTAGTAATAATATAATAATTACGAATCTGTATTCGGTTTGTCAAGATATGCTTGTAGATGAAAGTTAGCCTATTGAAAAGTGAAGAAGTAAAGTAAGAAAAGAATATCTAATGATAAGTTTTAGTAGCAAGCAGTAAAATATAAGTTAGAATATCCAAAATGTTAGTAATAATATAATAATTACGAATCTGTATTCGGTTTGTCAAGATATGCTTGTAGATGAAAGTTAGCCTATAGAAAAGTGAAGAAGTAAAGTAAGAAAAGAAGATAGAGTTTCGGTTTTAAGGAGTATGCTTTGAGAAGTAATAAGTATTTAGAAAAGTGAAGAAGTAAAGTAAGAAAAGAATATCTAATGATAAGTTTTCGTAGCAAGCACTAAAATATAAGTTAGAATATCCAAAATGTTAGTAATGATGTCATAATTACGAATCTGTATTCGGTTTGTCAAGATATGCTTGTAGATGAAAGTTAGCCTATGAAAAGTGAAGAAGTAAAGTAAGAAAAGAATATCTAATGATAAGTTTGCGTAGCAAGCACTAAAATATAAGTTAGAATATGCAAAATGTTAGTTATAATGTCACTTTTACGAATCTGTATTCGGTTTGTCAAGATATGCTTGTAGATGAAAGTTAGCCTATGAAAAGTGAAGAAGTAAAGTAAGAAAAGAATATCTAATGATAAGTTTTAGTAGCAAGCACTAAAATATAAGGTAGAATATCCAAAATGTTAGTAATAATATAATAATTACGAATCTGTATTCGGTTTGTCAAGATATGCTTGTAGATGAAAGTTAGCCTATGAAAAGTGAAGAAGTAAAGTAAGAAAAGAATATCTAATGATAAGTTTTCGTAGCAAGCACTAAAATATAAGTTAGAATATCCAAAATGTTAGTAATGATGTCATAATTACGAATCTGTATTCGGTTTGTCAAGATATGCTTGTAGATGAAAGTTAGCCTATAGAAAAGTGAAGAAGTAAAGTAAGAAAAGAATATCTAATGATAAGTTTTCGTAGCAAGCACTAAAATATAAGTTAGAATATCCAAAATGTTAGTAATAATATAATAATTACGAATCTGTATTCGGTTTGTCAAGATATGCTTGTAGATGAAAGTTAGCCTATTGAAAAGTGAAGAAGTAAAGTAAGAAAAGAATATCTAATGATAAGTTTGCGTAGCAAGCACTAAAATATAAGTTAGAATATCCAAAATGTTAGTAATAATATAATAATTACGAATCTGTATTCGGTTTGTCAAGATATGCTTGTAGATGAAAGTTAGCCTATAGAAAAGTGAAGAAGTAAAGTAAGAAAAGAATATCTAATGATAAGTTTTCGTAGCAAGCAGTAAAATATAAGTTAGAATATCCAAAATGTTAGTAATAATATAATAATTACGAATCTGTATTCGGTTTGTCAAGATATGCTTGTAGATGAAAGTTAGCCTATTGAAAAGTGAAGAAGTAAAGTAAGAAAAGAATATCTAATGATAAGTTTGCGTAGCAAGCAGTAAAATATAAGTTAGAATATCCAAAATGTTAGTAATAATATAATAATTACGAATCTGTATTCGGTTTGTCAAGATATGCTTGTAGATGAAAGTTAGCCTATTGAAAAGTGAAGAAGTAAAGTAAGAAAAGAATATCTAATGATAAGTTTTAGTAGCAAGCACTAAAATATAAGTTAGAATATCCAAAATGTTAGTAATAATATAATAATTACGAATCTGTATTCGGTTTGTCAAGATATGCTTGTAGATGAAAGTTAGCCTATTGAAAAGTGAAGAAGTAAAGTAAGAAAAGAATATCTAATGATAAGTTTTAGTAGCAAGCAGTAAAATATAAGTTAGAATATCCAAAATGTTAGTAATAATATAATAATTACGAATCTGTATTCGGTTTGTCAAGATATGCTTGTAGATGAAAGTTAGCCTATAGAAAAGTGAAGAAGTAAAGTAAGAAAAGAAGATAGAGTTTCGGTTTTAAGGAGTATGCTTTGAGAAGTAATAAGTATTTAGAAAAGTGAAGAAGTAAAGTAAGAAAAGAATATCTAATGATAAGTTTTCGTAGCAAGCACTAAAATATAAGTTAGAATATCCAAAATGTTAGTAATGATGTCATAATTACGAATCTGTATTCGGTTTGTCAAGATATGCTTGTAGATGAAAGTTAGCCTATGAAAAGTGAAGAAGTAAAGTAAGAAAAGAATATCTAATGATAAGTTTGCGTAGCAAGCACTAAAATATAAGTTAGAATATGCAAAATGTTAGTTATAATGTCACTTTTACGAATCTGTATTCGGTTTGTCAAGATATGCTTGTAGATGAAAGTTAGCCTATGAAAAGTGAAGAAGTAAAGTAAGAAAAGAATATCTAATGATAAGTTTTAGTAGCAAGCACTAAAATATAAGGTAGAATATCCAAAATGTTAGTAATAATATAATAATTACGAATCTGTATTCGGTTTGTCAAGATATGCTTGTAGATGAAAGTTAGCCTATGAAAAGTGAAGAAGTAAAGTAAGAAAAGAATATCTAATGATAAGTTTTCGTAGCAAGCACTAAAATATAAGTTAGAATATCCAAAATGTTAGTAATGATGTCATAATTACGAATCTGTATTCGGTTTGTCAAGATATGCTTGTAGATGAAAGTTAGCCTATAGAAAAGTGAAGAAGTAAAGTAAGAAAAGAATATCTAATGATAAGTTTTCGTAGCAAGCACTAAAATATAAGTTAGAATATCCAAAATGTTAGTAATAATATAATAATTACGAATCTGTATTCGGTTTGTCAAGATATGCTTGTAGATGAAAGTTAGCCTATTGAAAAGTGA
>CAMPDV010007000.1:0-16126 GCA_946699065.1 Loxodes magnus
GATCTTCAGACTCTTTTTCTTACTTTTCTACTTCACTTTTCTTAGAAATCTTATTTAACTTCTAGATACTTTCAATTATGATCTTCAGACTCTATTACTTGCTTTTCTACTTCAATTTTCTTAGAAATCTTATTTAACTTCTAGATACCTTCAATTATGATCTTCACACTCTTTTACTTGCTTTTCTACTTCACTTTTCTTAGAAATCTTATTTAACTTCTAGATACCTTACAATTATGATCTTCACACTCTTTTACTTGCTTTTCTACTTCACTTTTCTTAGAAATCTTATTTAACTTCTAGATACTTTCAATTATGATCTTCACACTCTTTTTCTTCCTTTTCTACTTCACTTTTCTTAGAAATCTTATTTAACTTCTAGATACCTTACAATTATGATCTTCACACTCCTTTTCTTACTTTTCAACTTCACTTTTCTTAGAAATCTTATTTAACTTCTAGATACCTTACAATTATGATCTTCACACTCTTTTTCTTACTTTTCAACTTCACTTTTCTTAGAAATCTTATTTAACTTCTAGATACTTTCAATTATGATCTTCACTCTCTTTTTCTTACTTTTCAACTTCACTTTTCTTAGAAATCTTATTTAACTTCTAGATACCTTACAATTATGATCTTCACACTCTTTTACTTGCTTTTCTACTACACTTTTCTTGGAAATCTCATCTTTCTTTCTCATTATATTACTTTCAATTATGATCTTCAGACTCTATTACTTGCTTTTCTTATTCACTTTTCTTAGAAATCTTATTTAACTTCAAGATACTTTCAATTATGATCTTCAGACTCTATTACTTGCTTTTCTTATTCACTTTTCTTAGAAATCTTATTTAACTTCTAGATACTTTCAATTATGATCTTCAGACTCTTTTTATTACTTTTCTTATTCACTTTTCTTAGAAATCTTATTTAACTTCTAGATACCTTACAATTATGATCTTCACACTCTTTTACTTGCTTTTCTACTACACTTTTCTTGGAAATCTCATCTCTCTTTATCATTATATTACTTTCAATTATGATCTTCAGACTATTTTTCTTACTTTTCTACTTCACTTTTCTTCGAAATCTAATCTCTCTTTCTCATTATATTACTTTCAATTATGATCTTCAGACTCTATTACTTGCTTTTCTTATTCACTTTTCTTAGAAATCTTATTTAACTTCAAGATACTTTCAATTATGATCTTCAGACTCTTTTTCTTGCTTTTCAACTTCACTTTTCTTAGAAATCTTATTTAACTTCTAGATACTTTCAATTATGATCTTCAGACTCTTTTTCTTGCTTTTCAACTTCACTTTTCTTAGAAATCTTATTTAACTTCTAGATACCTTCAATTATGATCTTCAAACTCTTTTACCTGCTTTTCTACTTCACTTTTCTTAGAAATCTTATTTAACTTCTAGATACCTTACAATTATGATCTTCACACTCTTTTACTTGCTTTTCTTATTCAATTTTCTTAGAAATCTCATCTCTCTTTCTCATTTTATAACTTTCAATTATGATCTTCACACTCTTTTACTTGCTTTTCTTATTCACTTTTCTTAGAAATCTTATTTAACTTCTAGATACCTTACAATTATGATCTTCACTCTGCTTTTCTTACTTTTCAACTTCACTTTTCTTAGAAATCTTATTTAACTTCAAGATACTTTCAATTATGATCTTCAGACTCTTTTTCTTACTTTTCTACTTCAATTTTCTTAGAAATCTTATTTAACTTCTAGATACCTTACAATTATGATCTTCAGACTCTTTTTCTTACTTTTCTACTTCACTTTTCTTAGAAATCTTATTTAACTTCTAGATACTTTCAATTATGATCTTCAGACTCTTTTACTTGCTTTTCTACTACACTTTTCTTAGAAATCTCATCTCTCTTTCTCATTATATTACTTTCAATTATGATCTTCAGACTCTTTTTCTTGCTTTTCTTATTCACTTTTCTTCGAAATCTTATTTAACTTCTTGATACTTTTAATTATGATCTTCAGACTCTATTACTTGCTTTTCAACTTCACTTTTCTTAGAAATCTTATTTAACTTCTAGATACCTTCAATTATGATCTTCACACTCCTTTTCTTACTTTTCTACTTCACTTTTCTTAGAAATCTTATTTAACTTCTAGATACCTTACAATTATGATCTTCACACTCTTTTTCTTACTTTTCAACTTCACTTTTCTTCGTAATCTTATTTAACTTCTAGATACTTTCAATTATGATCTTCACACTCTTTTACTTGCTTTTCTACTACATTTTTCTTAGAAATCTAATCTCTCTTTCTCATTTTTTTACTTTCAATTATGATCTTCAGACTCTATTACTTGCTTTTCTTATTCACTTTTCTTAGAAATCTTATTTAACTTCAAGATACTTTCAATTATGATCTTCACACTCCTTTTCTTGCTTTTCTACTTCACTTTTCTTAGAAATCTTATTTAACTTCTAGATACCTTCAATTATGATCTTCAGACTCTATTACTTGCTTTTCTTATTCACTTTTCTTAGAAATCTTATTTAACTTCTAGATACTTTCAATTATGATCTTCAGACTATTTTTCTTACTTTTCTACTTCACTTTTCTTAGAAATCTTATTTAACTTCTAGATACCTTACAATTATGATCTTCACACTCTTTTACTTGCTTTTCTACTACACTTTTCTTGGAAATCTCATCTCTCTTTATCATTATATTACTTTCAATTATGATCTTCAGACTATTTTTCTTACTTTTCTACTTCACTTTTCTTAGAAATCTCATCTCTCTTTCTCATTATATTACTTTCAATTATGATCTTCAGACTCTATTACTTGCTTTTCTTATTCACTTTTCTTCGAAATCTTATTTAACTTCTAGATACCTTACAATTATGATCTTCACACTCTTTTACTTGCTTTTCTACTTCACTTTTCTTTGAAATCTTATTTAACTTCTAGATACCTTCAATTATGATCTTCAGACTCTTTTTCTTACTTTTCTACTTCACCTTTCTTAGAAATCTTATTTAACTTCTAGATACCTTACAATTATGATCTTCACACTCCTTTTCTTACTTTTCAACTTCACTTTTCTTAGAAATCTTATTTAACTTCTAGATACTTTCAATTATGATCTTCAGACTCTTTTTCTTACTTTTCTACTTCACTTTTCTTAGAAATCTTATTTAACTTCTAGATACTTTCAATTATGATCTTCAGACTCTTTTTCTTGCTTTTCAACTTCACTTTTCTTAGAAATCTTATTTAACTTCTAGATACCTTCAATTATGATCTTCAAACTCTTTTACCTGCTTTTCTACTACACTTTTCTTAGAAATCTTATTTAACTTCTAGATACCTTACAATTATGATCTTCACACTCTTTTACTTGCTTTTCTACTACACTTTTCTTGAAAACTCATCTCTCTTTCTCATTATATTACTTTCAATTATGATCTTCAGACTCTTTTTCTTGCTTTTCTTATTCACTTTTCTTCGAAATCTTATTTAACTTCTTGATACTTTTAATTATGATCTTCAGACTCTATTACTTGCTTTTCTTATTCACTTTTCTTAGAAATCTTATTTAACTTCTAGATACCTTCAATTATGATCTTCACACTCCTTTTCTTACTTTTCTACTTCACTTTTCTTAGAAATCTTATTTAACTTCTAGATACCTTACAATTATGATCTTCACACTCTTTTTCTTACTTTTCTACTTCACTTTTCTTAGAAATCTTATTTAACTTCTAGATACTTTCAATTATGATCTTCAGACTCTTTTACTTGCTTTTCTACTACACTTTTCTTGGAAATCTCATCTCTCTTTCTCATTATATTACTTTCAATTATGATCTTCAGACTCTTTTTCTTGCTTTTCTTATTCACTTTTCTTCGAAATCTTATTTAACTTCTTGATACTTTTATCTATGATCTTCAGACTCTATTACTTGCTTTTCAACTTCACTTTTCTTAGAAATCTTATTTAACTTCTAGATACCTTCAATTATGATCTTCACACTCCTTTTCTTACTTTTCTACTTCACTTTTCTTAGAAATCTTATTTAACTTCTAGATACCTTACAATTATGATCTTCACACTCTTTTTCTTACTTTTCAACTTCACTTTTCTTCGTAATCTTATTTAACTTCTAGATACTTTCAATTATGATCTTCACACTCTTTTACTTGCTTTTCTACTACATTTTTCTTGGAAATCTCATCTCTCTTTCTCATTATATTACTTTCAATTATGATCTTCAGACTATTTTTCTTACTTTTCTACTTCACTTTTCTTAGAAATCTCATCTCTCTTTCTCATTATATTACTTTCAATTATGATCTTCAGACTCTATTACTTGCTTTTCTTATTCACTTTTCTTCGAAATCTTATTTAACTTCAAGATACTTTTAATTATGATCTTCAGACTCTATTACTTGCTTTTCTACTTCACTTTTCTTTGAAATCTTATTTAACTTCTAGATACCTTCAATTATGATCTTCAGACTCTTTTTCTTACTTTTCTACTTCACCTTTCTTAGAAATCTTATTTAACTTCTAGATACCTTACAATTATGATCTTCACACTCCTTTTCTTACTTTTCAACTTCACTTTTCTTAGAAATCTTATTTAACTTCTAGATACTTTCAATTATGATCTTCAGACTCTTTTTCTTACTTTTCTACTTCACTTTTCTTAGAAATCTTATTTAACTTCTAGATACTTTCAATTATGATCTTCAGACTCTTTTTCTTGCTTTTCAACTTCACTTTTCTTAGAAATCTTATTTAACTTCTAGATACCTTCAATTATGATCTTCAAACTCTTTTACCTGCTTTTCTACTACACTTTTCTTAGAAATCTTATTTAACTTCTAGATACCTTCAATTATGATCTTCACACTCCTTTTCTTACTTTTCAACTTCACTTTTCTTAGAAATCTTATTTAACTTCTAGATACTTTCAATTATGATCTTCAGACTCCTTTTCTTACTTTTCTTATTCACTTTTCTTAGAAATCTTATTTAACTTCTAGATACCTTACAATTATGATCTTCACACTCTTTTACTTGCTTTTCTACTACACTTTTCTTAGAAATCTTATTTAACTTCTAGATACCTTACAATTATGATCTTCACACTCTTTTTCTTACTTTTCTACTTCACTTTTCTTAGAAATCTTATTTAACTTCTAGATACCTTACAATTATGATCTTCACACTCTTTTACTTGCTTTTCTACTACATTTTTCTTGGAAATCTCATCTCTCTTTCTCATTATATTACTTTCAATTATGATCTTCAGACTCTTTTTCTTGCTTTTCTTATTCACTTTTCTTCGAAATCTTATTTAACTTCTTGATACTTTTAATTATGATCTTCAGACTCTATTACTTGCTTTTCTTATTCACTTTTCTTAGAAATCTTATTTAACTTCTAGATACCTTACAATTATGATCTTCACTCTGCTTTTCTTACTTTTCAACTTCACTTTTCTTAGAAATCTTATTTAACTTCAAGATACTTTCAATTATGATCTTCAGACTCTTTTTCTTACTTTTCTACTTCACTTTTCTTAGAAATCTTATTTAACTTCTAGATACCTTACAATTATGATCTTCACACTCTTTTACTTGCTTTTCTACTACACTTTTCTTGAAAACTCATCTCTCTTTCTCATTATATTACTTTCAATTATGATCTTCAGACTCTTTTTCTTGCTTTTCTTATTCACTTTTCTTCGAAATCTTATTTAACTTCTTGATACTTTTAATTATGATCTTCAGACTCTATTACTTGCTTTTCTTATTCACTTTTCTTAGAAATCTTATTTAACTTCTAGATACCTTCAATTATGATCTTCACACTCCTTTTCTTACTTTTCTACTTCACTTTTCTTAGAAATCTTATTTAACTTCTAGATACCTTACAATTATGATCTTCACACTCTTTTTCTTACTTTTCTACTTCACTTTTCTTAGAAATCTTATTTAACTTCTAGATACTTTCAATTATGATCTTCAGACTCTTTTACTTGCTTTTCTACTACACTTTTCTTGGAAATCTCATCTCTCTTTCTCATTATATTACTTTCAATTATGATCTTCAGACTCTTTTTCTTGCTTTTCTTATTCACTTTTCTTCGAAATCTTATTTAACTTCTTGATACTTTTATCTATGATCTTCAGACTCTATTACTTGCTTTTCAACTTCACTTTTCTTAGAAATCTTATTTAACTTCTAGATACCTTCAATTATGATCTTCACACTCCTTTTCTTACTTTTCTACTTCACTTTTCTTAGAAATCTTATTTAACTTCTAGATACCTTACAATTATGATCTTCACACTCTTTTTCTTACTTTTCAACTTCACTTTTCTTCGTAATCTTATTTAACTTCTAGATACTTTCAATTATGATCTTCACACTCTTTTACTTGCTTTTCTACTACATTTTTCTTGGAAATCTCATCTCTCTTTCTCATTATATTACTTTCAATTATGATCTTCAGACTATTTTTCTTACTTTTCTACTTCACTTTTCTTAGAAATCTCATCTCTCTTTCTCATTATATTACTTTCAATTATGATCTTCAGACTCTATTACTTGCTTTTCTTATTCACTTTTCTTCGAAATCTTATTTAACTTCAAGATACTTTTAATTATGATCTTCAGACTCTATTACTTGCTTTTCTACTTCACTTTTCTTTGAAATCTTATTTAACTTCTAGATACCTTCAATTATGATCTTCAGACTCTTTTTCTTACTTTTCTACTTCACCTTTCTTAGAAATCTTATTTAACTTCTAGATACCTTACAATTATGATCTTCACACTCCTTTTCTTACTTTTCAACTTCACTTTTCTTAGAAATCTTATTTAACTTCTAGATACTTTCAATTATGATCTTCAGACTCTTTTTCTTACTTTTCTACTTCACTTTTCTTGAAAACTCATCTCTCTTTCTCATTATATTACTTTCAATTATGATCTTCAGACTCTTTTTCTTGCTTTTCAACTTCACTTTTCTTAGAAATCTTATTTAACTTCTAGATACCTTCAATTATGATCTTCAAACTCTTTTACCTGCTTTTCTACTACACTTTTCTTAGAAATCTTATTTAACTTCTAGATACCTTCAATTATGATCTTCACACTCCTTTTCTTACTTTTCAACTTCACTTTTCTTAGAAATCTTATTTAACTTCTAGATACTTTCAATTATGATCTTCAGACTCCTTTTCTTACTTTTCTTATTCACTTTTCTTAGAAATCTTATTTAACTTCTAGATACCTTACAATTATGATCTTCACACTCTTTTACTTGCTTTTCTACTACACTTTTCTTAGAAATCTTATTTAACTTCTAGATACCTTCAATTATGATCTTCACACTCCTTTTCTTACTTTTCAACTTCACTTTTCTTAGAAATCTTATTTAACTTCTAGATACTTTAATTATGATCTTCAGACTCTATTACTTGCTTTTCTTATTCACTTTTCTTCGAAATCTTATTTAACTTCTTGATACTTTTAATTATGATCTTCAGACTCTATTACTTGCTTTTCTTATTCACTTTTCTTAGAAATCTTATTTAACTTCTAGATACTTTCAATTATGATCTTCAGACTCTTTTTCTTGCTTTTCTACTATAATTTTCTTAGAAATCTTATTTAACTTCTAGATACTTTACAATTATGATCTTCACACTCTTTTTCTTACTTTTCAACTTCACTTTTCTTAGAAATCTTATTTAACTTCTAGATACTTTCAATTATGATCTTCAGACTCTTTTTCTTACTTTTCTACTTCTCTTTTCTTAGAAATCTTATTTAACTTCTAGATACTTTCAATTATGATCTTCACACTCCTTTTCTTGCTTTTCTTATTCACTTTTCTTCGAAATCTTATTTAACTTCTTGATACTTTTAATTATGATCTTCAGACTCTATTACTTGCTTTTCTTATTCACTTTTCTTAGAAATCTTATTTAACTTCAAGATACTTTCAATTATGATCTTCAGACTCTTTTTCTTACTTTTCTACTTCACTTTTCTTAGAAATCTTATTTAACTTCTAGATACCTTACAATTATGATCTTCAGACTCTTTTTCTTACTTTTCTACTTCACTTTTCTTAGAAATCTTATTTAACTTCTAGATACTTTCAATTATGATCTTCACACTCTTTTACTTGCTTTTCTACTACATTTTTCTTGGAAATCTCATCTCTCTTTCTCATTATATTACTTTCAATTATGATCTTCAGACTATTTTTCTTACTTTTCTACTTCACTTTTCTTAGAAATCTCATCTCTCTTTCTCATTATATTACTTTTAATTATGATCTTCAGACTCTATTACTTGCTTTTCTTATTCACTTTTCTTAGAAATCTTATTTAACTTCTAGATACCTTCAATTATGATCTTCACACTCTTTTTCTTACTTTTCTACTTCACTTTTCTTAGAAATCTTATTTAACTTCTAGATACTTTCAATTATGATCTTCACACTCCTTTTCTTACTTTTCAACTTCACTTTTCTTCGTAATCTTATTTAACTTCTAGATACTTTCAATTATGATCTTCACACTCTTTTACTTGCTTTTCTACTACATTTTTCTTGGAAATCTCATCTCTCTTTCTCATTATATTACTTTCAATTATGATCTTCAGACTCTTTTTCTTGCTTTTCTTATTCACTTTTCTTCGAAATCTTATTTAACTTCAAGATACTTTCAATTATGATCTTCAGACTCTATTACTTGCTTTTCTTATTCACTTTTCTTAGAAATCTTATTTAACTTCTAGATACTTTCAATTATGATCTTCAGACTCTTTTTCTTACTTTTCTACTTCACTTTTCTTAGAAATCTTATTTAACTTCTAGATACCTTCAATTATGATCTTCAAAATCTTTTTCTTACTTTTCTTATTCACTTTTCTTAGAAATCTTATTTAACTTCTAGATACCTTACAATTATGATCTTCACACTCTTTTACTTGCTTTTCTACTACACTTTTCTTGGAAATCTCATCTCTCTTTATCATTATATTACTTTCAATTATGATCTTCAGACTATTTTTCTTACTTTTCTACTTCACTTTTCTTCGAAATCTAATCTCTCTTTCTCATTATATTACTTTCAATTATGATCTTCAGACTCTATTACTTGCTTTTCTTATTCACTTTTCTTCGAAATCTTATTTAACTTCTAGATACTTTCAATTATGATCTTCAGACTCTTTTTCTTACTTTTCTACTTCACTTTTCTTAGAAATCTTATTTAACTTCTAGATACTTTCAATTATGATCTTCAGACTCTTTTTCTTGCTTTTCAACTTCACTTTTCTTAGAAATCTTATTTAACTTCTAGATACCTTCAATTATGATCTTCAAACTCTTTTACCTGCTTTTCTACTACACTTTTCTTAGAAATCTTATTTAACTTCTAGATACCTTCAATTATGATCTTCACACTCCTTTTCTTACTTTTCTACTTCACTTTTCTTAGAAATCTTATTTAACTTCTAGATACTTTCAATTATGATCTTCAGACTCCTTTTCTTACTTTTCTTATTCACTTTTCTTAGAAATCTTATTTAACTTCTAGATACCTTACAATTATGATCTTCACACTCTTTTACTTGCTTTTCTACTACACTTTTCTTAGAAATCTTATTTAACTTCTAGATACCTTCAATTATGATCTTCACACTCCTTTTCTTACTTTTCAACTTCACTTTTCTTAGAAATCTTATTTAACTTCTAGATACTTTAATTATGATCTTCAGACTCTATTACTTGCTTTTCTTATTCACTTTTCTTCGAAATCTTATTTAACTTCTTGATACTTTTAATTATGATCTTCAGACTCTATTACTTGCTTTTCTTATTCACTTTTCTTAGAAATCTTATTTAACTTCTAGATACTTTCAATTATGATCTTCAGACTCTTTTTCTTGCTTTTCTACTATAATTTTCTTAGAAATCTTATTTAACTTCTAGATACTTTACAATTATGATCTTCACACTCTTTTTCTTACTTTTCAACTTCACTTTTCTTAGAAATCTTATTTAACTTCTAGATACCTTCAATTATGATCTTCAAAATCTTTTTCTTACTTTTCTTATTCACTTTTCTTAGAAATCTTATTTAACTTCTAGATACTTTCAATTATGATCTTCAAAATCTTTTTCTTGCTTTTATTATTCACTTTTCTTCGAAATCTTATTTAACTTCTTGATACTTTTAATTATGATCTTCAGACTCTATTACTTGCTTTTCTTATTCACTTTTCTTAGAAATCTTATTTAACTTCAAGATACTTTCAATTATGATCTTCAGACTCTTTTTCTTACTTTTCTACTTCACTTTTCTTTGAAATCTTATTTAACTTCTAGATACCTTCAATTATGATTTTCAGACTCTTTTTCTTACTTTTCTACTTCACTTTTCTTAGAAATCTTATTTAACTTCTAGATACCTTACAATTATGATCTTCACACTCTTTTACTTGCTTTTCTACTACACTTTTCTTGGAAATCTCATCTCTCTTTCTCATTATATTACTTTCAATTATGATCTTCAGACTCTTTTTCTTGCTTTTCTTATTCACTTTTCTTCGAAATCTTATTTAACTTCTTGATACTTTTAATTATGATCTTCAGACTCTATTACTTGCTTTTCTTATTCACTTTTCTTTGAAATCTTATTTAACTTCTAGATACCTTCAATTATGATTTTCAGACTCTTTTTCTTACTTTTCTACTTCACTTTTCTTAGAAATCTTATTTAACTTCTAGATACCTTACAATTATGATCTTCACACTCTTTTACTTGCTTTTCTACTACACTTTTCTTGGAAATCTCATCTCTCTTTCTCATTATATTACTTTCAATTATGATCTTCAGACTCTTTTTCTTGCTTTTCTTATTCACTTTTCTTCGAAATCTTATTTAACTTCTTGATACTTTTAATTATGATCTTCAGACTCTTTTTCTTACTTTTCTACTTCACTTTTCTTTGAAATCTTATTTAACTTCTAGATACCTTCAATTATGATCTTCACACTCTTTTTCTTACTTTTCTACTTCACTTTTCTTTGAAATCTTATTTAACTTCTAGATACCTTCAATTATGATCTTCAGACTCTTTTTCTTACTTTTCTACTTCACCTTTCTTAGAAATCTTATTTAACTTCTAGATACCTTCAATTATGATCTTCACACTCCTTTTCTTACTTTTCAACTTCACTTTTCTTCGAAATCTAATCTCTCTTTCTCATTATATTACTTTCAATTATGATCTTCAGACTCTTTTTCTTACTTTTCTACTTCACTTTTCTTAGAAATCTTATTTAACTTCTAGCTACTTTCAATTATGATCTTCACACTCCTTTTCTTACTTTTCAACTTCACTTTTCTTAGAAATCTTATTTAACTTCTAGATACCTTACAATTATGATCTTCACACTCTTTTACTTGCTTTTCTACTACACTTTTCTTAGAAATCTTATTTAACTTCTAGATACCTTCAATTATGATCTTCACACTCCTTTTCTTACTTTTCAACTTCACTTTTCTTAGAAATCTTATTTAACTTCTAGATACTTTAATTATGATCTTCAGACTCTATTACTTGCTTTTCTTATTCACTTTTCTTCGAAATCTTATTTAACTTCTTGATACTTTTAATTATGATCTTCAGACTCTATTACTTGCTTTTCTTATTCACTTTTCTTAGAAATCTTATTTAACTTCTAGATACTTTCAATTATGATCTTCAGACTCTTTTTCTTGCTTTTCTTATTCACTTTTCTTAGAAATCTTATTTAACTTCTAGATACTTTACAATTATGATCTTCACACTCTTTTTCTTACTTTTCAACTTCACTTTTCTTAGAAATCTTATTTAACTTCTAGATACTTTCAATTATGATCTTCAGACTCTTTTTCTTACTTTTCTACTTCACTTTTCTTAGAAATCTTATTTAACTTCTAGATACCTTCAATTATGATTTTCAGACTCTTTTTCTTACTTTTCAACTTCACTTTTCTTAGAAATCTTATTTAACTTCTAGATACCTTAAAATTATGATCTTCACACTCTTTTTCTTACTTTTCAACTATAATTTTCTTAGAAATCTTATTTAACTTCTAGATACTTTACAATTATGATCTTCACACTCTTTTTCTTACTTTTCTACTTCACTTTTCTTAGAAATCTTATTTATCTTCAAGATACCTTACAATTATGATCTTCAGACTCTTTTACTTGCTTTTCTACTTCAATTTTCTTAGAAATCTTATTTAACTTCTAGATACCTTACAATTATGATCTTGTCACTCCTTTTCTTACTTTTCTTATTCACTTTTCTTAGAAATCTTATTTAACTTCTAGATACCTTACAATTATGATCTTGTCACTCCTTTTCTTACTTTTCTTATTCACTTTTCTTAGAAATCTTATTTAACTTCTAGATACATTACAATTATGATCTTCACACTCTTTTACTTGCTTTTCTACTACACTTTTCTTGGAAATCTCATCTCTCTTTCTCATTATATTACTTTCAATTATGATCTTCAGACTCTATTACTTGCTTTTCTTATTCACTTTTCTTCGAAATCTTATTTAACTTCTTGATACTTTTAATTATGATCTTCAGACTCTATTACTTGCTTTTCTTATTCACTTTTCTTAGAAATCTTATTTAACTTCTAGATACTTTCAATTATGATCTTCAGACTCTTTTTCTTACTTTTCTACTTCACTTTTCTTAGAAATCTTATTTAACTTCTAGATACCTTCAATTATGATCTTCAAAATCTTTTTATTACTTTTCTTATTCACTTTTCTTAGAAATCTTATTTAACTTCTAGATACCTTCAATTATGATCTTCAAAATCTTTTTCTTACTTTTCTTATTCACTTTTCTTAGAAATCTTATTTAACTTCTAGATACCTTACAATTATGATCTTCACACTCTATTACTTGCTTTTCTACTTCACTTTTCTTGGAAATCTCATCTCTCTTTATCATTATATTACTTTCTATTATGATCTTCAGACTCTTTTTCTTGCTTTTCTTATTCACTTTTCTTCGAAATCTTATTTAACTTCTTGATACTTTTAATTATGATCTTCAGACTCTTTTACTTGCTTTTCTTATTCACTTTTCTTAGAAATCTTATTTAACTTCTAGATACTTTCAATTATGATTTTCAGACTCTTTTTCTTACTTTTCTACTTCACTTTTCTTAGAAATCTTATTTAACTTCTAGATACCTTCAATTATGATCTTCAAAATCTTTTTATTACTTTTCTTATTCACTTTTCTTAGAAATCTTATTTAACTTCTAGATACCTTCAATTATGATCTTCACACTCCTTTTCTTACTTTTCTACTTCACTTTTCTTAGAAATCTTATTTAACTTCTAGATACCTTACAATTATGATCTTCACACTCTTTTTCTTACTTTTCAACTTCACTTTTCTTCGTAATCTTATTTAACTTCTAGATACTTTCAATTATGATCTTCACACTCTATTACTTGCTTTTCTACTTCACTTTTCTTGGAAATCTCATCTCTCTTTCTCATTATATTACTTTCAATTATGATCTTCAGACTCTATTACTTGCTTTTCTTATTCACTTTTCTTCGAAATCTTATTTAACTTCTTGATACTTTTAATTATGATCTTCAGACTCTATTACTTGCTTTTCTTATTCACTTTTCTTAGAAATCTTATTTAACTTCTAGATACTTTCAATTATGATCTTCAGACTCTTTTTATTACTTTTCTTATTCACTTTTCTTAGAAATCTTATTTAACTTCTAGATACCTTCAATTATGATCTTCAAAATCTTTTTCTTACTTTTCTTATTCACTTTTCTTAGAAATCTTATTTAACTTCTAGATACCTTACAATTATGATCTTCACACTCTTTTACTTGCTTTTCTACTACACTTTTCTTGGAAATCTCATCTCTCTTTATCATTATATTACTTTCAATTATGATCTTCAGACTATTTTTCTTACTTTTCTACTTCACTTTTCTTCGAAATCTAATCTCTCTTTCTCATTATATTACTTTCAATTATGATCTTCAGACTCTATTACTTGCTTTTCTTATTCACTTTTCTTCGAAATCTTATTTAACTTCAAGATACTTTTAATTATGATCTTCAGACTCTATTACTTGCTTTTCTACTTCACTTTTCTTTGAAATCTTATTTAACTTCTAGATACCTTCAATTATGATCTTCAGACTCTTTTTCTTACTTTTCTACTTCACCTTTCTTAGAAATCTTATTTAACTTCTAGATACCTTACAATTATGATCTTCACAATCCTTTTCTTACTTTTCAACTTCACTTTTCTTAGAAATCTTATTTAACTTCTAGATACTTTCAATTATGATCTTCAGACTCTTTTTCTTACTTTTCTACTTCACTTTTCTTAGAAATCTTATTTAACTTCTAGATACTTTCAATTATGATCTTCACACTCCTTTTCTTACTTTTCAACTTCACTTTTCTTCGTAATCTTATTTAACTTCTAGATACCTTACAATTATGATCTTCACACTCTTTTACTTGCTTTTCTACTACACTTTTCTTAGAAATCTTATTTAACTTCTAGATACCTTCAATTATGATCTTCACACTCCTTTTCTTACTTTTCAACTTCACTTTTCTTAGAAATCTTATTTAACTTCTAGATACTTTAATTATGATCTTCAGACTCTATTACTTGCTTTTCTTATTCACTTTTCTTCGAAATCTTATTTAACTTCTTGATACTTTTAATTATGATCTTCAGACTCTATTACTTGCTTTTCTTATTCACTTTTCTTAGAAATCTTATTTAACTTCTAGATACTTTCAATTATGATCTTCAGACTCTTTTTCTTGCTTTTCTACTATAATTTTCTTAGAAATCTTATTTAACTTCTAGATACTTTACAATTATGATCTTCACACTCTTTTTCTTACTTTTCAACTTCACTTTTCTTAGAAATCTTATTTAACTTCTAGATACTTTCAATTATGATCTTCAGACTCTTTTTCTTACTTTTCTACTTCACTTTTCTTAGAAATCTTATTTAACTTCTAGATACTTTCAATTATGATCTTCACACTCCTTTTCTTACTTTTCAACTTCACTTTTCTTAGAAATCTTATTTAACTTCTAGATACCTTACAATTATGATCTTCACACTCTTTTACTTGCTTTTCTACTACACTTTTCTTAGAAATCTTATTTATCTTCAAGATACCTTACAATTATGATCTTCAGACTCTTTTACTTGCTTTTCTACTTCAATTTTCTTAGAAATCTTATTTAACTTCTAGATACATTACAATTATGATCTTCACACTCCTTTTCTTACTTTTCTTATTCACTTTTCTTAGAAATCTTATTTAACTTCTAGATACCTTACAATTATGATTTTCAGACTCTTTTTCTTACTTTTCTACTTCACTTTTCTTAGAAATCTTATTTAACTTCTAGATACCTTCAATTATGATCTTCAAAATCTTTTACTTGCTTTTCTACTACATTTTTCTTGGAAATCTCATCTCTCTTTCTCATTATATTACTTTCAATTATGATCTTCAGACTCTATTACTTGCTTTTCTTATTCACTTTTCTTCGAAATCTTATTTAACTTCTTGATACTTTTAATTATGATCTTCAGACTCTATTACTTGCTTTTCTTATTCACTTTTCTTAGAAATCTTATTTAACTTCTAGATACTTTCAATTATGATCTTCAGACTCTTTTTCTTACTTTTCTACTTCACTTTTCTTAGAAATCTTATTTAACTTCTAGATACCTTCAATTATGATCTTCAAAATCTTTTTATTACTTTTCTTATTCACTTTTCTTAGAAATCTTATTTAACTTCTAGATACCTTCAATTATGATCTTCAAAATCTTTTTCTTACTTTTCTTATTCACTTTTCTTAGAAATCTTATTTAACTTCTAGATACCTTACAATTATGATCTTCACACTCTATTACTTGCTTTTCTACTTCACTTTTCTTAGAAATCTTATTTAACTTCTAGATACTTTCAATTATGATTTTTCAGA